>JANHFM010002235.1:43585-54404 GCA_032468115.1 Grayia smithii
TATCTATCTATCTATCCATCCATCCATCTATCTGAATGAATTGGACAATGTACAAATTGAATAAATAAGCAGATTTATTGCTTGCTGTAGTAAAAGGAAGTGATAGTGCAGGGTCTGCATAAAAGTAAAAGTGTTTTAGAAAATGACAGTCTTAAATTTAAATAGGTTTCCCTGCATATAGAAAAAGCAGGATGAAAGAGTGTGTGTGTTTATGTGTTTTTCTGCTATGCACTTGGAGGTATGACAGTTATCGGAGACTAGTCTAGGGAGCTTGTAAGGTTGCTTGTTATGTTGGTTTTTTATTTCTTTTTCTGTAAATGAACTTTGATTTAACTTTTGTATGTATCTCTTTTGGCATCGTTTGGTTACATTGCAACACAATGGGTTTATTCAAAATGAAAAATCTGTCATGAACTGCTACTGGCTCCTTGGAGAAAGAACAATGTAGCAATAGACCCATAATTTGTTTTTGAAACTTGTAACTTTCAGTTCAAGTTAGACATTTATAGAATTCAGGGCTAAGTTGCAGAGCAGATACTTTTGCAGAAATATTTATGCCTGTTGTTTTCATTTGGGAAGCCACAAGGAAGACCTTGGGCCAGTTAACCATGACAGAGTAGACTTTGATAGTTTGATAGACTAACTTAGTATAAAGTGATTTCAGATATTTCTATTTCTATCTATTAAACTCTTCTTGCTTTGCAAAACTTGGAGGTTGCATGGAAGCTAGGAATTTGATTTAGCGTTCAGTCGATTAGGAGCTACTTATTCATTATCATGGATTTAAGAACTAGATAGATTTAAGAATTCACTTGGGGTGAATTAATCAGTAGGGAAATAGTTTTTAGGTTTTCTCCCCACCTTCTAGGAGCAATGAAGGAAACCCTCAAGAGAAGTCATTTCTTTATTTTTTTTATATATATTTTAAATTGTCCCAAATTATATACTGCTTTTTAAAATTCATACTTCATGTTTTCAGAAGTTACTTTTAAAACCTATTATTGCCTTAAAGTATTTTTAACAGCAAATAACTATTCCCTCCCCCAGTAAAAACAAACAAACTTCCAAATAAGTTTGTATTGTGATAGTGCAGATAATGAGATGAAAGGGATGCGGTAGCTCGGTGGCTTAGTGGCTAAGATGCTGAGCTTGTCGATTGAAAAGTCAGCAGTTCAGCAGTTCGAATCCCTAGTGTCGCGTAATGGGGTGAGCTCCCGTTTCTTGTCCCAGCTTCTGCCAACCTAGCAGTTTGAAAGCGCATGAAAATGCAAGTAGAAAAATAGGGATCACCTTTGGTGGGAAGGTAACAGCGTTCCGTGCACCTTTGGTGTTGAGTCATGCCAGCCACATGACCACGGAGATGTCTTTGGACAGCGCTGGCTCTTTGGCTTTCAAACGGAGATGAGCACTGCCCCCTACCTTTAGAGAATGAGATAGCCACAATGAAGGAATGTATGGGTTGTTAAAGGAGGAGAAATAAATTATCCTGAGAAAGTCTGGAAATGCCCCCCTCAAAATATTGCATTGATTCTCTCTTTGGTGTAAGAAGAAATAAAGAAAAATTAGCAAGCTTTCACAGGTGTGTTATTCTACCTTACAATAATCAAATAGCATTCCTATAATTATTGTGTTACCAGTTTCGTGACTGGGCCTACCTTGAAAACTGACAGCTCAACAATCTTTTAAGATTAGGGGAGCATTTTCAATGTAAATGTAGGATTGTGTAAGTTTTAACAAGCTGCCTTCATTTATTAGTTTCTTCAGCAGCTCAGCATAGTTCTTGGAGTCCCAAAGGTGCTTTTTTGCAAGAGGCAACTGGACATTCTGGTTTTTCTTCGAAATACATTTTGCTTCTCATCCAAAAAGCTTCTCAATTCGCATTTGTTAAAGTGAATCTCTGCTGTTGCTAAATTAGTAACACGGTTGTTAAGTGAGTCTAGCTCCTCCGTTGACTTTGCTTGTCTGAAGATTGCAGAAGGTGATCACTTGATCCCGGGACACAGCAACTGTCATAAATGTGAATCAGTTGTCAAGCATCTGAATGTGAATCACGTAACTATGGGGATGCTGAAATGGTCATAAGGGAGAAAAACATTCACAGGTCACTTTTTTCAGTGCCGTCGTAACTTTGAATGGTCACTAAGTGAACTGTTGTAAGCCGAGGACTTCCTGTAATCACACACTAAGCCCTAAACCATGGAGAACTGAGCTAGCACATTATAATAAGCCCAAATTATGCTATGGTTTATGCAGTTATGAGATGACCCACAATTGACCAAAGCAAGCTTCAGAAATGAATGGGGATTTAGATCTAAGTTTTTACAGAACTAATCCAATGCTTTTTAACATCATTTATTTCTTTGACCAGGTTTGCTCTGATTATGAGATATCAGTATGCTTTCTTGTTGCTGTAGTTTATCTTCATAGCAAAGAGGGAACTAAGGGGAGTAAGTTGGAGTTGGAGTGAGACTTAAGGCCCATATTGTTGATTTGGAATGAAAATAAGTCAGCAGAGGGAGAGGAAAAATGGCTTAGAACAGCGGTTCTCAACCTTCCTAATGCCGCGACCCTTTAATACAGTTCCTCATGTGGTGGTGACCCCCAACCATGAAATTATTTTCCTTGCTCCTTCATAACTGTAATTTTGCTACTATTATGAATCGTAATGTAAACACCTGAAAGGCAGGTGTTTCCTCGACCTTTCTCACAAGCGCCATGGCCCACATCTAACGGAAATCAGAGTCTACTGCGCCTACTTGGAAATAGGACCTATTAGACTCGCCTGGAGACGGAGAGAGGAGCGGTGTCTCAGTTCCTAAGACCTTCGGAAATAGGTGTTTTCTGATGGTCTTAGTTGACCCCTGTGAAAGGGCTGTTCGACCCCCAAAGGAGTCCCGACCCACAGGTTGAGAACCACTGATCTAGTGGTTAAGGCACCAGACTAGAAAGCAGGAGACGGTGAGTTCTAGTCCTTTCTTAGGCATGAAAGTCAGCTGGGTGGCTTTGGGCTAATCACTAGAGTCTGTGAGTTCTAGTTCCCGCTTAAGCATGAAAGCTGGGTAAGTGACTTTGGGACAATCACCAGGAGATGGCGAGTTCTAGTCCCACCTTAGGCATAAAAGTCAGCTGGGTGACATTGGGCCAATCACCAGGTGATGGTGAGTTCTAGTTCTGCCTTAGGCGTGAAAGCTGGCTGGGTGACATTGGGCCAGTTACCAGGTGATGGTGAGTTTTGGTCCAATCTTAGGCGTGAAAGCCGGCTGGGTGATTGGCCCATCACCAGGAAACTGTGAGTTCTAGCCCTGGCTTAAGCATGAAAGCCATCTGGGTGACTTTGGATCAATCACCAGGTGATGGTGAATTCTAGTGCCAGCTTAAGCATGAAAGCCAGTTGGGTGACATTGGGGCAATCACCAGGCGATGGTCAGTTCAAGTCTGCCTTAGGCATGAAAGCCTACTGAGTGGCTTTGGGCCAATCACCAGGCGATGGTGAGTTCTAGTCCCGCCTTAGGCATGAAAGCCAGCTGGGTGACTTTGGGCCAGTCTGTCTCTCTCATCCCAACCCACCTCATAAGGTTGTTTTGGGGGAAATAGGAGGAGGAAGGTGTGCTGGGTCTGTTTTCCACCTTGAGTTATTTATGAAACTAATACAGTACAATACGGGCAGGATATAGATAAATAAATGTACAGTCACATAATCATTTTTATAACATCCGTCACCAAAATTCCAGACAGGGCGCAGTAAATTTAAAATTGTATGCTTTAACATAGAGATCCGGAGTCCTGCAAGAACCCAAAACACAACCGCAAAAACCCACAAGAGGCAGCTGATAAACCGCCAAATTCTGAAATGGGATGGTTTTGCTATCTTCTACCATGCCAATAAAAGGGACGCGGTGACTCAGACGCTGAGCTTGTCGATCGAAAGGTCGGCAGTTCAGCGGTTCGAATCCCTTGTGCCGCGTAACGGGGTGAGCTCCCGTTCCTTGTCCCAGCTTCTGCCAACCTAGCAGTTCGAAAGCACGTAAAAAAATGCCAGTAGAAAAATAGGGACCTTTGGTGGGAAGGGAACAGCGTTCCGTGTGCCTTTGGCGTTGAGTCATGCCAGCCACATGACCACGGAGACATCTTCGGACAGCGCTGGCTCTTCACCTTTGAAACGGAGATGAGCACCGCCCCCTAGAGTCAGGAACGACTAGCACATATGTGCAAGGGGAACCTTTACCCTCTACTCCTGCTGCATCCATCTCATACTCTTTGGGATGGAGGTTTGGGGGTTCCATGGTCCCCTTAACTGTACCCCAAATGCTGAATCTTGATGAAATTCCATTTTGTAAAGTGTTCCTTCCTTGGGGGGACGAACACAGCCAGGTTGAGAAGAACACAAAAGAGTGCCGCAATCTTATGCGTGTGTGTGGGTATGTGTAAGATTGGTGAAGTTTTCCTTCCTGGCAATTAAGGCAATTTAATTTAATAATTTAAGGAGGCAATAATTGGAATATTCTGGGCAAAAGGAATCCTGGAGACCTCCACGTAAGAGAGAAAGAAGAAAACCAAACAGTTGACACCCCCCCCCAAAAAAAACCTCGACAGGTAGTCCTCGACTTACGACCGAGACCAAAATTTCTGTTTGCTAAGCAAGACAGTTCTTATGTCAATTTTGCTCCATTTTAAGACCTTTCTGGCCAGAGTTCTTAAGTGAATCATCACAGTCGTTAAGTGAGTAACATCGTTGTTAAAATGAATCTGGCTTCCCCTTTGAATTTGCTTGTCAGAAAGTCGCCAAAGGGGAATCACATGACTACCGGCAACCGTCATAAATGATGAGTCAGTTGTCAAGTGTCCAAATTTTGATCACGTGATCACGGGGATGGTGCCACGGTCATAAGTGTGAAAACACATCTTTTTTTTTCCCAGTACTGTTGTCACTTCGAACCGTCACTAAAGGAACGGTTGCAAGTCAAGGACTGCCTGTATTTCTGGTTTCTCTCACCTGTGCGGCTTGCTCTTTCTTCCTCCGTTCCTCTTCCAGCAGCCGTCGCTGTTTCTTCGTCAGCACCTCAATGAAGCCTTCGCTGTTCATCGGCCCCACTTCCGTCTCGGCTCCGGGCCCTGACCCACAGCTGTCCATCACACCATCTGCGCAACAGCACACAAGCGCTTGGGCAAAGACTTAAGTTTTTAACACAAGTTCGAAAATGAATTTAACACTTCCAATGTTAACATAAACAACAGCGGCGACAGCGGACAACCTTGTCTAGTGCCTTTTTTGTAATCTCAATGGAATCTGTCAATTCTCCATTTACCATTACTTTTGCGGCTTGTTTATGATATATTGCTTCAATTGCTTGAAAAAATTTTCTGCCAAAACCCATCTGTTCCATTTGGAGTAACATAAATCGCCAGTTTACATTATCAAAAGCTTTTTGTGCATCCAAAAATACCAAAGCCATTTATTTTTCAGGGTAGGCCTGTATTCCAAAGTATCCAGAACAATTCTCATGTTATCTCTAATCTGTCTCGTTGGCAGAAACCCATTTTGATCAGGATTGATACAAAATTGATTAAATATCTTTTGAGTCTTTCTGCCAGTATGTAATTGTGAGGGAGGATGGAGGGTTTTTTTTTGTTTTTTTTAATGTTTTGTTTGTTTAAAAAATTAAAAAAAATTAAAAAAAAGAAAGGGAATTTTCTCATAGCCCTTTAAGGCCGTGGCAATTTGGCCTTGGGAAGGCTGTTTGATCTGGTGCTTAAGGCACCGAGAAAACAGGAGGAGGATGTGAGTTGTAGTCCTGCCTTAGTACGAAAGCCAGCTGGGTGGCTTTGGGCCAATCACCAGGAGACCATGAATTCTAGTCCCATCTTAGCAATGAAAGCCAGCTGGCAATCACTAGTAGATGGTGAGTTCTAGTCCTGCCTTAGCATGAAAGCCAACTGGGTGACTTTGGGCCAATCCCCAGGAGATGGTGAGTTCTAGTTCCATGTTAGGCATGGAAGTCAACCGGGTGATTTTAGTCCCATCATCAGGAGATGGTGAGTTCTGGTTCCATGTTAGGCATGGAAGTCAACTGGATGATTTTAGTCCCATCACCAGGAGGCTGTGAGTTCTAGTCCCATCTTAGCAATGAAAGCCAGCTGGGTGACTTTGGGACAATTCCCAGGAGACAGTGAGTTCTAGTCCTGCCTTAGCTGGGAAAATAGGAGGAAGAAGGTGTGCTTGGATATGTTTGCCGCCTTGTTTATAAAAATAATAAAGGCAGGATGCGAATAAACAAAACGACAAATGGAAAAATTATAATAACAACCATGATGACAAAAACTTGCAAATTTCTGCAAAGCCCTTGAAGAGACTTACTTCTGTAGCTTAGCTCAAATGGACTGATGGTCTCTGCCATCTCGTTGACCGCAGACTTCAGCTCCTTCTCTTGCCTTTTCTCCAAGTTTTCAGCACCGTTCAGGTTAGAGTGAGACCCATAAGCGGAACGGTTTTGTCCTGGACTGCCGTTATCAAGAACGCCGTTTTCTTCCGGTGATCTGCAGGGAAACAGATCTGGTTTCCGACTCAGTGCAAAATGATTTCGTGGCCGGATCCCTGAAGTGCATAGGGAAGACGGCCCTGGCAAAAATAGGCCAGAAATGTTGCCAAGGACAAAAGGGGCGGAAGTGGGCTTTTTTAAAAGTTCAGAACTACAAATTCATACAGGGAGTCGTCGAGTTAGGACTCTAACGGAGCCTGGCCTTGTAAGTTGTAACGACTGCAAATCGACAAGTCGGAGAAAGTGCTTCTCAACTTTGAGATGCATGGACTTCAACTCCCAGAATTCCCTAGTCAGATTTATGCTGGCTAGAGAATTCTGGGAATTGGAAGTCCACACAATCTCAAAGGTTGGATTATGAAGTCCACGGGGTGCACAGTGGTTAGAGTGCGGTACTGCAGGCTACTTCTGTTGACTGCCGGCTGCCTGCAATTTGGCAGTTCGAATCTCACCAGGCTCAAGGTTGACTCAGCCTCCCATCCTTCTGAGGTGGGTAAAATGAGGACCCAGACTGTTGGGGGAAAGAGGCTGACTCTGTAAACCACTGTAAAGCGGATGTAAAGCACTGTACACCGAGTGGACCTCATGATCGCAATAGCACTTAGACTTATATACAAGTCTAAGTGCTATTGTAATTATGAGGTCCACTCGGTTTCCAAATATTGTCTCTCTTTTCTTAAGGGGGAAGCAGTGCTTCTGAACTCCCAGAATTCTATCCTAGGATAGACCATGCTGTCTGGGGAATTCTGGGAGTTGAAGCCTACACAATCTAAAAGTTTAGAAATATTAGGTTGGATTATGAGGCCCACTCTGTATTCAAATACTGTCTCTGTTTTCTTAAGGTAGACCAGTGTTTCTCAAGCTTAGTAACTTTGATATGTATGGACTCCAACTCCCAGAATTTCCCGGACAGACCATGGTAGCCAGGGAATTCCGTGAGTTGAAGTCCGCACTATCTCAAGATTGAGCTGGACTAGGAAGTCCATTCTGTACCCAAATACTGTCTCTCTTTTCTTAAGAAGGAGGAAGATTATTACCTTTTGCTCCTCATTGGTAGCACATTCTGCTGGTTTTCGTAGTAGGATGCAGGTCGGTTCCCACCAGCTCGTACGACTTTCTCCCCAAATCCTACGGGATCAGATTTCCGGCTTTGCCGATCTACCACAGGCCTCTGACTGGAGAAACTCCTCTTGGCCAAGTCTCTCTTCTCCCCCAAGGTGCTTCCGGGCACCCCGCCATCCAACGGTGCCTCGTTCTCCGTGTTCCCCCCGCCGCCGCCCCTCCTCTCCCGCCTCTCGCTGAAGTCGCTGCTTTCTGAGGCCGTCTCCCACTCTTCGTTGGCGTGATCCGAGGTATTCTGATAGGAGAGTTCTGGAGATCTTCTGTTCGAGGAACCGTTATAATCTGTTGTGACCAGTTTGGCTCTCCTGGGCCACTGGCAAGCGACCAGGTTGGCTCCACCCTCTTCGGGAGTCCACTGACCCACGGACTCACGTTCCTGCCTCAGGCGCCTGAATCGGGGAGGTTTGTCTTGACGAGGGGGACGCCGTCGACGGAACGGCCGGTTCTCCACATTTTCAGGGTCACCACCGTAGTCCTCTTCAAACGCCCGTCGGCTAAACGAGTCCGAAGCTTTGTAAGACTCTTGGCTGTAATCCCTCTCTGGTGGACGCCGAATGCCAAAGGCATCCAGAGGGGCGTTGTGGCCGTATTCTTGCCAAGTATTTCCACCATTTCGGCTCTGCCATTGGGAAGACTCCTTGGAAATGAATCCTCGTCGCCCGTAAGTTGAGTTGCTCAGTCTTGGGGGTAACGATCGCCCGAAAGCTCGCGGGGTCCTCAACTTGGCGTCCTGATCATCTGAATAGATCTTATTGGATCTCCAGGAGTCATGGAAATCCCCTTTCTTTAGGTCATCCTCTTCTCTTTCCGCCAGGGAACCCTCATTATTATTCTCAGAGGCCCTTTGACGCCGGCGCTTCGGCAGTTCCTCGTACTCGGAGCCTTCGCTGTGGGTCTCGCTCGCAATCCGGCGCCTGGGCTTTCCCCGCGGAAACTCTTCCCCCTGATTGAAATCTCTCAAGGCTCGTCCTCGGCTACTTCTTGGGGGACCCCCGACGTTGCTATTGTAAGCGCCTCGGAGATTCCCACCGCTGCCACCACTACCAGCAACAGCCGCACTGCCACATCCCACTGTGTTGCTACGGCCTCGGAAGGTGAATTCTCGGAAGCCACGGCCACGGCCCCGTCCTTGGCCCCGTCCACCAAAGGCCTGTTCCTCGTCAATGAAGATCCAGTTGTTTCTTTTGGTCGGAGGCAGCTCAGCAAACTCCCTTGACTGATTCTTGCCCTCCGAGTCCTTGGTTATCTTCTCCTTTTCTTTGCTGTCCTCCTCGTTGTCTTCGTGACGTCTTTCGTTGTCCTGGACAGGGGTTTGTGGGGAGCGTCTTTCGTCCAACGAGCGGTAGTGAGCAGAGTGGACAACCCCTCCTCCGGGGTTGATCTCCTCTGACGCCTTTGGCGCGGGGCCCTTTTCTTTAGCGGGATGGGATGTCTCTTCGCCCTCCACCTTCACCTTCTCCAGTTCTTTTTCCTTCTCTTCCACTTTAAGAGCCTTCAGGACCGGCTTCTTAATTGGACCGGATCGACGGGTTCTGCCTGTTTGCTCTTGCTGCTGCTGCTGTGGTGGTTGACCATTGGTGTTTTGGTTCTCGGGAGTCATCCATCCAGGTCCAGGATTGACTTGCTTGCTGGAAGATCCTTCCTTTTTCCACATCTCGGAGCCGAACAATGAGTCCTCCTGGAATGTCTCTTCTTTCCCTGAAGGCGACTCTTCCAAGGGTTTGGAAAAATGGCTGATGTCCCAACCGTTGAATTCGGACTTCTTTTCATCCGGAATGGAACCGGACTCCAGAGGAGAATTCAACAGGCTCCTATCACAAGGGTCGGAAAGGTCAGAGCCGCACTCGGGGGGCTGAAAGATGCGTTCTTGGGGTACCCTTTGGGCGGGACTGACGCACCGGTCGAAATTTCCCTGGGGTTTCTTCTCGAAGGAGCTTAAGTAGTCTTCTCCGACTTCTTCGAAGAAGTCACGTTGGGTGTTTAGCCCTGAGGGCACAGAGTAAGAATTCTCAACCCTGAAAAAAAGGACCCCCCAAAAAGAAGGAATTCCATGTAAGGAGTTGGGAGCAGGAAAAACGATAATTTTGCATGCATGGATACCCCACCCTATCACTAACACTCTCCAAAGTGGTTGCTAAGGACTAAGAGGAGGGAGAAATTACAGGTCGTCCTTGACTCACTACGATTTGTTTAGTGACCTTTCAAAGTTACAGCAGCATTGAAAAAAATGACTCATGACCGTTTTTGCGGCCTTGCGGCCCTTGCCGCATCCCCAGGGTCACGTGATCCAAATTCAGATGCTTGGCAACTGACTCATAGTTATGACGGTTGCCGTGGACCTTCTAACAAGAAAGTTAATCTGGGGAAGCCAGATTCACTTAACAACTTAAGTTACCAAGTTCAGTGATTCACTTAACAACCACGGCAAGAAAAGTCGTAAAAAGGGGCAAAACTCGTTTAACAACCGTCTCACTTAGTAACAGAAATTTTGGGCTCAATTAAGGCAGTAGGTCGAAAACTACCTGTATTAAAGATGTAAGGTGGGTTCACATCATTTCTGCTGAATGGCAGATAAATATAAATGAGATCAATTTTAATTGTTTTGCCAGGCTCTCAGCAGCTTTGATTTGCAAGGGCATAACCTTCCTGTAAAATTCTTAAGATTTGTAGGCAAGACAAAGTAATGCCTCACTTTCTACCTTCAGCACACTGGAACAACTCAATACTGACTCCAAACCACCTCCCTCTAGAAAAAAAATAATCGAATTGATGGCAGCCCCATTACAGGTTGACTCAGTTTAGTGAATGCCTCATTTAGTGACCGTACAGAGTTATATAGGGATCAAAAAGTAACTTCATGCACAATCCTCGTTTTTACAACCTTCACAGGCCTTTAAAGCAAAGGAACGCTGAAGTAAGATAACAAGCAAGGACGGTTTCACTTAGCAACCACTTCGTTTAATGACCAAGTTGTTAATCTCCCAACATGGTTATTAAATGAGGACTACTTGTATTTAGCATCTTAAACTCCACCTAGGTCAGTGGTTCTCAACCTTCCTAATGCTGCGACCCTTTAATACAGTGCCTCATGTTGTGGTGACCCTCAACCATAAAATTATTTTCATTGCTACTTCATAACTGTAATTTTGCTACTATTATGA
>JANHFM010002235.1:61680-75144 GCA_032468115.1 Grayia smithii
GTATGAGAGAGAAGTAGAAAATGGGAGTGGGGGGGTGGGGTGGGCAGGGAGGATTAAGTTAGATATTAAGTTTTGATCACAAACCAAGGTTTTCATCTTAGACCTTTTCTTTCTGCATTTCAAACCAATAGACATTAGACCACACCTTTCCTTGAGTGATCAAGCAATTCGTTCTATATGGCTCCTTCAACACGTTACCCTCCATTCTCCCAAAAGGGTTAGAAGCAGATTCTTCCTTCACCCAAAACTCCTGGTCAAGTTGAACACTTCTCCAGGTTATGAAGTTATGATTATAATGGACATTTCATTACTAATCTGCTTAATATGAGAGCATTCAATGTATTTCTTAAACTAGATAATGTAAAGAAAGGTACATAGGCGTACACCTAAATACGCTTTAGCATCCAAGTTTGTGTCTCTTCACAGTCCATAAATCACCTTCTTAGGTCAGGAGGTTCAGCAAGACTATAACTTTAGAAAAAGCTTAATGAAAAATAAGACCGCTTTCCTCTTTAAATGCATAGATGTGCCTTCAGCGGTACTTCAGAATTGGTTTGGAATTCATTTCTAAGGCTCAAACAGTAACAATACCTCTTATTATTAAATGTGGTTCTACTGCCAAAATAAATCTTCCCATAGCATTGAATGCTCCAGGACTTTCTCTTCGATTTGATTTCAGAGACTTTCCATTTCAAGCAACCACAGGCCTTATACCAAAACTAACTTGCTTTCCCCCACCCTCTTTGTTTTCATTCCATCACCTGTCATTTGGTAAATCATTTTTGTCAAGATAAGTGGGGTGTCTAGGGCTTGATATACAGGTTGAAGTTAAAGGCACATATTTTTCTTTCAGTTTAAATGAACAAATTAATTCTTTCTCCTTCCCAAAGTGTCATCCTGTGTACCGTGTGCATGCACTTTTTCCTATGTATTTTCTCTTTGAGCAAACACTGATAAGTACATCTTGCCTTTGATCCGTTGCTAAATTTTAGAAGTGCCAGAGAATAGCAATAGCACTTAGACTTATATACCGCATCATAGTGCTTTTACAGCCCTCTTTAAGCGGTTTACAAAGTTAGCATATTGCCCCCAACAATCTGGGTCCTCATTTTACTCACTTCAGAATGATGGAAGGCTGAGTCAACCTTGAGCCGGTGAGATTCGATCTGCTGAACTGCAGCTAGCAGTCAGCTGAAGTAGC
Source organism: Grayia smithii (assembly GCA_032468115.1). Taxonomy (NCBI): domain Eukaryota; kingdom Metazoa; phylum Chordata; class Lepidosauria; order Squamata; family Grayiidae; genus Grayia; species Grayia smithii. Next base: position 62,882 of record JANHFM010002235.1, read on the forward strand.
CTGCAGTACCGCACTCTAACCACTGCACCACCTCGGCTTGACTTTCACCATTGAGAACAAATACAAGGACGAATTGGACCAGAAATATTATTTTGGAAAGCTATTGGTTATTTTTGTACAGGTGCCACTTATTTTTTGTGAATATTCTCCAAGAATATTTGTAGGTTTGCAGGTTTGAAATGAATGGTCCTTCGGTGCTTCCTGAGCTTGGTGGTTTTCTTGCAGATGTTTCATTACCCAAATTGGGTAATATCATCAGTGCTAATATGACTAGTGACTAGCACTGATGATGTTACCTAGTTGGGTAATGAAACGTCGGCAAGAAAACCAACCAAGCTCAGAGAGCATCGAAGACCCTATACAGTCCTTTTCATCCTCCTCCTCTCCATAAGTCCCATTCCCTTCTAGCACTGATGATGTTACCTAGTTGGGAAATGAAACATCTGCAAGAAATCAGCTAAGCTCAGAGTACACCAAGGATCCCTAGTTCTCTAAAGATCTCTAGAAAGGGTGTTGGGGTGATAACTGGTGATGTCCTCATCGTTTCCACATACTTTTCCATCCATCAAAGATGAGCCCAAGCTAATGATCATCCCTTGTAGTTATTTTATTAGTTGATTAATCTCATCTCATAAAGTCTAGGAACTCCATCCTGTGCTGAATTTTATTTAAATACCATTTTCTCTGAGAGAATTTGAGACGGGCACCTCCTGTACCTCCACCTTAAAAGATTTTCAGTTAATATTAATTATGCACCAGAAAGACATCTCTTTTAAGCTGGCACCCACAAACAGCCTAAGTAAAGGCAAGGAAGGCAAATGATTATTCAGATAGCTGGGATTTTAATAAAATAAAGGGAAAGAGGGTATTCCACAGACAGGTTCAGGAAGGAGAGCTTAAAATTAACTTGAAAGAAGCCACTTTATCAGAGATACTGAAATAACTCTCATTATTAATGATCTTAACTTTCTATATAAATCTCTGTAGAAATACTTCAACTTTCATCTTGTCAAATGTTGGGTTCTCTGCTTATGAAAGTTACAAGAACTTCCGGCGCAATGGGATAATCTGTATTTAATTTTTTATTTATTCCTCCTCCCCACATCTACTTCAAAAGCAGAATGGGTATTAATGAATGGTTAAGTTCCATGTTCTACGTTCCATGAAAGGCCAAAGGGAAAACCAGTGATAGGGTGGGAAGACTAGAGATTAGGGCTCCTTGGTGCTCTATGAGCTTGGATGTATTCTTGCAGATGTTTCATGATCCAGCTAGATAACGTCGTCAGTTCTAGAAGGGGAGTGGGGTTTGTGGAGAGGAGGAGGAGGAGGAAAGGCAGGACGAGGAAGGAGAGGAGGAAGAGGAGGAGATGGAGGAGGAAGGGGAGAAAGGGGAGGAGGAAATAGAGGAGGAGGAGGAGGAGGAGAGGCAGGAGGAGGAAGGAGAGGAGGAAGAGGAGATGGAGGAGGAAAGGAGAAAGGGGAGGAGGAAGAGGAAGAAATAGAGGAGGAGGAAAGGCAGGAGGAGGAAGGGGAGTCATGGGCTGTGACCCCATGAACCATATTCCTCCAGGCCTTCCTGTCCTATCATCCTCTGGAGGCCATTTAAGCTCACGCCAACTGCCTCAGTGACTCCATCCAACCACCTCCTCTGTTGTCCCCTTCTTCTTTTGCCCTCAATCTTTCCCAGCATTAGGCTCTTCTCCGGTGAGTCCTCCTTTCTCATTAGGTGGCCAAAGTATTTGAGTTTCCTCTTCAGGATCTGGCCTTCTCAAGAGCAACTCAGGGTTGATCTCCTCTAGGACTGACCGGTTGGATCACCTTGCAGTCCAAGGGACTCGCAGGAGTCTCCTCCAGCACCAGAGTTCAAAGGCCTCCATTCTTTGGCGCTCAGCCTTCCTTACGGTCCAACTTTCACAGCCACCCATTGCAACTGGGAAAACCATAACAAAATTCCTAATGCGCCTTAAAAAAATAATTAAAAAAGGTGCCCCAGCTTGAAATATTACTCATTTGTAATGTAATGCTGGACGGGAAGCAAAATGAACTTACTTTTAAGGACCTTAAAATTGATCCTTGTAAAGTTGACAGCCCGCAAAAGCTTAAATATCTTTTAATTAAAAAAAAAAAAATTAGATCAGAGGCTCAGGTTCTGTTTAACTCTTTAAGATAAAATATTATTTCTATTTTAACCCTCCTGTTTCCAATTCTGCCAAATCAGCAGCATCAAAATGCAACTTTAACTGGCTTTTCCACGATGCTGCTGGCATTCCTCCATGAATTAAAAGGAAAGCAATTAAAACACTGTGAATAATTAATAATTTTAATGCTAGGGGATTGCACCTCTTTCATTTCATCTTGGGCTAGGAACTGGTTTTCCTGCACCCAGACAGAGAACATCTGCAGACAGTAAAAGATGCCATTGCAGGTAGTCCTCGACTTACAACGGTTCATTTAGTGACCGTTCAAAGTTACAACGGAACTGAAAAAAGTGACTTACGACCGTTTTTCACAATTACGATGTTTGCAGCACCCCCACCCCCAGAGTCACGTGATCAAACTTTGGCTGCTTGGCAACTGACTCATATTTACGACGGTCTTAGTGTCCCGGGGTCGTGTGATCGATCCCCTTTTGCGACCTTCTGCAAACAAAGTCCACGGGGGAAGCCGTGATTCACTTAACCACAGTGGCAAGAAAGGTTGTACAGTGGAGCAAACTTCACTTGGCAAATGTCTCGCTTACAGGTAGCAGTAGAAATTTTGGGATCTGCTGTGGTCGTAAGTCAAGGACTCCCTGTGGTGACCATTCAAAGTTACAACGGCACTGAAAAAAGTGACTTTTCACACTTAACGACCGTTGCAGCAATTCCCCATGGTCACGTGATCAAAATTTGGACGATATGGCCATTGATTCATACTTATGACAGTCACAGCCTCCTGGGATCACGTGATCCACCTTTTGTGACCTTCTGAGAAGCAAAGCCAATGGGGGAAGCCGGATTCACGGCTTAACCAACTTAACGACCGCAAACAAATCTGGCAAGGAAGGTCGCAAAATGGAGCAAAATTCACTTAAGAGATGTCTCGCTTGGCCACACAAATTCTGGGCTCAGTTGTTGGTCGTCCGTCGAGGACCTGCTTTGTAAATTGGGTGGATGGTGGAAACTAATCAAGGAAGGAAGCAACTTAGAACTAAGGAGAAATTGACCAGTGGAACAACTTGCCTCCAGAAGTTGTGAATGCTCCATCACTGAAAATTTGTAGAAGTTGTTGGATAACCCTTTGTCTGAAGTGGTGTACGGTTTCCTGCCTAAGCAGGGGGTTGGACTAGAAGACCTCCCAAGGTCCCTTCCAGCTCTTGTTATTCTAAATTACGAGGAAGGAAGAGGAAAAAAAACCCCGAGAACACTCCTCTCTACAAAGATCTGGCTGGTTGGCATAGAAATCTTTTTGAACGTGTAAAAAAATAAATTAAAAAAAATGGTAAAAGTCTTATTCATCAAATTGAACCGTTCGGTGGTTAAGTGGGAAGCAAGAGAAGGAATTTTGTGACTCACGGAATTAAGTTGTCATGTCAGCATCAATGAAAGCCCCAGTCAGGGATCAAAAGGGAGGGATAATTGGTTTGCAAACTCCGCTTTAAACGCGTGACACCCTCTCAAAGTGTGTGCGTGTGGGAGGGGTGTCTGTAGGCCCGTAGTCCTCCAACTTACGGCCACAATTGAGGCCAGGATTTAGGTTGCTAAGGGGGGACATTTGCTAAGGGAGGTTTCCCCCCCCCCTCCTCCATTTTACAACCTTTCTCGCCGTGTTTCGTTAAGGCAGTGTTTCTCAGCCTTGCCTGCTGCGGTTAAATGAACAACATGGTCATTAAGCAAGTCAGGCTTCCCCGTTGACGTTTGCTTGGCAGAAGGTCGCGAAAAGGGGATCACGTGACACACAGACAGACACACACACATGGAACACTGCAACCGTCGTAAGTATGAGTCAGTTGTCACATGCCTGAACGTAAACTGTGGGGATCGTAAGCGTGAGAAATGGTCATCTATCACTTTTTCCCCCCTTGCCTTTTGAATGGTCATTAAATGAAGAGTTGTAAGTCGAGGACTAGCTGCAAATTGGAGCGGTTTGGCTGAAAATCAGAAGTAATTTCCCCTTTTTTGGGGGGGGGGGCAAAACCGTTGTAAAATGGAGTCACTTTCTCCTGGTGATTGGCCCAAAGTCACCCAGCTGACTTTCATGCCTAAGGCGGGACTAGAACTCACCATCTCCTGGTGATTGACCCAGACTCAACCGGCTGGCTTTCATGCCTAAGGTGGAACTAGAATTCCCAGTCTCCTGGTGATTGGCCCAGTGTCACTCAGTTGACTTTCATGCCTGAGGCTCAACTAGAACTCCTATTCTAGGCTGGTGCCTTAACCACAAGATCAAACTGGCTGTCAGTGAGTGGTCACTAAACAAATGATTGTAAGTTGAGGAGTCTTCCTCGACCCTTGGAAACAGGGGGTGGGGGGGGGTGTCTGTGTGTGAAAGAGAGAGAGAGAATGTGTGAGAAACAGAAAGACAATGAGAGAGTTAGAGAGAAAAAGAGACAGAGAGAGAAAGGCACTGAGGGAGAGAAAGAGAATGAGTAAGAAAGAGAGAGTAGAGAAAATGAGAGAGGGGGAGAGGGGGAGAGAAAGACAAAGAGAGAAAGTGAGAGAGTGAGAAAGAAACAAAGAGAGAATGAGAAAGAGAAAGAGAATGAGAGAGTTAGAAAGAAAGAGAAAGAGAATGAGAAAGAGAGAATGAGAGAGAGAAAGAGAATGCGTGAGAAAGAGAAAGACAATGAGAGAGTTAGAAAGAAAGAAAGAGACAGAGAAAGAGAAAGAGAGAATGAGAGAGAGAAAGAGAATGCGTGAGAAAGAGAAAGACAGAGTTAGAGAGAAAGAAAGAGACAGAGAGAGAGAAAGACACTGAGGGAGAGAAAGAGAGAATAAGAAAGAGAGAGAGAGTAGAGACAATGAGAGAGAGGGAGAGAGAGTGTCAGAAAAAGACAATGAGAGAGAGAGTGAGAAAAAGACAATGAGAGAGAGAGAGAATAAGTGAGACAATGAGAGAAAGTTAGAGAGGGAAAGACAATGAGAGAAAGCGTGAGTGAAAGAGAGAGTGAGAAAGAGACAATGAGAGAGAGAATGAGAGAGACAATGAGAGAAAGGGAGGGAAAATGTGAGAGAAAGAGACAATGAGAGTGAAAGAGAGAGAATGCGTGAGAAAGAGAAAGACAATGAGAGAGAGAGAGAGAAAGAGACAGAGAAAGACACTGAGGGAGAGAAAGAGAGAATGAGTAAGAAAGAGAGTAGAGACAATGAGAGAGGGGGAGAGAGTGTGAAAGAAAGACAATGAGAGAGAAAGAGGGAGTGATGGAGAAAGACAGAGAAAGGAGAAAGAGAGAATGAGTGAGAGAAACAGGCAGAGAGAGAATGAGAGAGAGAATGAGAGCGTTAAAGAGACAAAATGAGAGAGAGACAGAAAGAGAGAAGGAGAGAGAAAGAGAAAGGGAGAAAGAGACAATGAGAGAAACAGAAAGAGGCAGAGAAAGAATGAGAATGTTAGAGAGACAAAATGAGAGAAAGAGGGAGACAGAAAGAAAATGAGAGGGAGAGGGAGAAAAACAAAGAGGCAGAGAGATAATAAGAGAGACAATGAGTTAGAGAGAGACAAAATGAGAGAGGGAGAAAGAAAGAAAGAAAGAAAGAAAGAAAGAAAGAAAGAAAGAAAGAAAGAAAGAAAGAAAAAGAAAGAAAGATGCTTTTACAGCCCTCTCTAAGCGGTTTACAGAGTCAGCCTCTTGCCCTCAACAATCTGGCTCCTCATTTGACCCACCTGGGAAGGATGGAAGGCTGAGTAAACCTTGAGCCTGGTGAGATTTGAACTGCCAAATTGCTGGCAGTCAGTGATCAGCAAAAATAGCCTGCAGTACTGCACTCTAACCACTACACCACCGCGGCTCAGAATAGAGTGGAACAGAGTGGAACGGAATGGAATGGAATAGAACAAAACAGAACAGAATAGAAAATTGGAATAGAATAGAATAGAAAATTGGAATGGAATGGAATGGAATGGAATTAGGATAGGATAGGATAGGATAGGAATAGAAAAGGAATAACAGAGTTGGAAGGGACCTTGGAGGTCTTCTAGTCCAACCCCCAGCTTAGGCAGGATTCCCTACACTACTTCAGATAAATGGCTTTCCAGCACACACGTGCCCCCTGGGCTGCTCTTCTTCCTGGTCGTGGCCCTGACGAAGTGCTCCCTTTTCAGAACTTGGTGCCATGTGTGCGCGCCAGGGGTGGGTTCTACTTACCTTTACTACCGGTTCTCTTCATGCACATGCTTGATCGCTTTGCTCACATTCGCGGAGAACGCGCGCTCCGCGCATGCGCACTAAGTTCTATTCTTGGGGGGGGAAAAACTCTGCGCATGCGCAGAGCAGAAAAAAGTAAGTATGGGCGCACGGGTGAGCCCAGCTCCCGGCCGTGGAGAACCGGTTCGGTGACGTCACACCGTCACCGCTACTGGATCGGGAGCAACCCACCAGTGGTGTGTGCACTCCCTTTTTGGCACTGTGTCCGCCATCACTGAACTATACCATATTCCTCTTTTATCTTCCTCTCTGTAGAACGTTTCTTGGTTGTCTCCAGCGAGCTCCTTCCCGTCACCGTAATTTCTCAGAGGCTTCCAAAATACAATTCCAGTTTTTGTGCTGACTCAGGCAGAGAATTTTTCTTGCTCAGCTGGCTGAAAACACGTATCCTTTTGCCAACTGCTTCCTGCTTCATCGGCAGCTGAAGAGGAAAAACCATCTCAAACCGCTTCACCCAACATATTTTTTTTTCGGCCAGCTTGGCATCCGGGCTGGCCGAAAGGACACTGGTCAAGGAGGTCGACAGCACTGCAGGAGCAGCTGGCACCTTGATTTCCGCCACTTGCGGTTCCTATCTGTCCTCCGTACATTAGTCCTTGACTTACGACCACCACTGAACCGCAGATGTCCGTTTGCTAAGCGAGACAGGACACTGGTCAAGAAGGTCAGTAGCTCTGCAGGACGAGCTGGCACTTTGATTTCTGCTGCTTGGGGTTCCTATCCATCCTCCGTACGTTAGTCCTCGATTTACGACCGCCACTGAAGACGTCTGTGGCTAAGCGAGACAGTTGTTGAGTGAGCTTTGCCGCCACTGTATCACCTTTCTTGCCGCGGATGTTAAGAGAATCACTGCAGTTGTTCAGTTAAGTCACATGGTCGTTAGGTGAATCCAGCTTGTCAGAAGGTTGCGAAAGGGGATCACTTGACAAGTCAGTTGTAAGCATGGAAACAGGTCAAATACTTTTTTCAGTGCCGTTGTCTCCTTGGAATGGTTTTTCTTTCTCTCTCCTATTTTGGTAACCCCAAAATCTTGCCAAATTATTTGACGAGATGCTGCGCTCAAAAAAACTGTACCTTGGAGATGACTAGCATGCCTGAGCTTTGCAAAGGCAGTTTCACGATTCCTTCGGAGCCCATCCAGCCCATTAAAATTAAAAGGCATCCAACACATTATTATTATTATTTTTCAAAGCACTGCAATCGCTTCTCTGGTGCCTGGATTTTCTTACCGGGGTTCCTTTGAAAGAAAGATCAAGAAATGTACACGGAGTCTTTTAATGGGATGCTGGTTGTTTTAAATCAAATTATGCAGGGGATGTTGTCATAGTCACTTTTCAACTCAGCGGTGTGCTGCCTATCCCGGCTAATGGCTGGATAGGAAGAAAAAGCATGAAGTGCTAATTAAAGTATTAAAACCCAACCATCCAGAAGCTCATTAAATGAGAATGCATTAGCAAGAAGTAAAGAACAGTGTCTATCAAGATTTTGATTTCAGCCGGAAGCCTGTTGCCAAAGCAACGTTCAATCCTGTAGTCTGAATTCCCAGATTGAACTGGTCAGCCGCTGTCCAAGGTGCTACTTCCTTGGACATTGAGTTGATCTTGCCTTGTTTTCCAAAACTAGGATTAAATTCTTTCTTAAGGGTCACAGGTTCACTTCCTGAACACCGATGGACTAAAATTCCCAGAGTTTGGGTGGTGGGGGGAGAAGTTATATTTCACCGATGATAATATTCATGTGACGATGATGATGTTATCTATTCAGTTGTGTCCAACTTTTAGCAATTCTGTCTCTCTATATCTACTGATCTTGCACTAGTTCTTTGAGTTGTTCAAAGCTGGCTGGTGTCAGCTTTGATGGTATCCAGCCATTTGTTCTCTAGCAGTCTGTTTTCCTTTTACCACTAACTCTTCCCAACATAATTTGCTTTCTCCAGTGAATTCCCACTGGAGAATGACATGGCCAACGTAAGTGAGTCAGAATTTTGTGATTTTTGTCTTCTAGTGACATGTCTGGTGTTAGGGGCTCCAGTACTCGCTTCTTAGTCATCTTTCCTGTCCAAGGAATTTCAGCAACACCTAAAAGAATCAGGCTCCCCATCTTTGGCTTCATCTTGAAGGAGACTTTGGTTTTTTAGATGCTTGTTAGAAGACAGATTTGTGAAATAGTTTACAGAAAGAGCCAGATCTTTACAAATTTACCCCAAGTTTGGCTGACTATGCAAGACTTCAAAAGTTTACAAGAAAACCAAGCGGATCTTCATGCACAAATACATTAAGAATACAGAGGTGTTCAGTGCATGGTGATTTAAATCATCTAGAGTTTGTGTAATCATGGAATCATACAGTTGGAAGGGACTTTAGAGATCTCCTATTCCAACCTTAAGGAGACCTTATACCATTCTGGACAAACAGTTGTCCAGTTTTTTTTTCTTAAAAGCCTCCAATGATGGAGCACCCACAACTATAGGAGGCAGGTTGCTCCATTAATCATTCTCACCAACAGGAAATATTTCCTTACTTCTAAGTTAGGTCTCTCTTTATTAAGCGTCCACCTATTGCTTCTTGCCCTGCCCTCAATTGCTTGAGTTTCCAGCTTTTCCAAATTTGGGGATCTTATTCCGACGCTTCTTAGCCCACATATTTTGAAAATCCAAAAAATTAAGTGTGCCTCAGCAGTTAATGTTCAAGTCAAATGAAATCAAAACTCAAATCAAAATTCAAGTCAAATCTCAAATCAAATGAAAAGTCAACTCAACTCAAAGCTTTATTAAGAACATAAACCAGCATAACCAGTTCACATTTAGTCTGGAGAGCTTAGGGCCCTCCCAGTTAATTGCCTGGTGGGCTAGGCAGAGGCGATACAAGCCCCAAGGCAATTCAATTCAATTTGATTTTAATTACATTACCTTCATTCAATTTGCGGAGGATATTTCTACCCCCCCTCCCAAAACCCAGCGACCACAGAAAATTCAGATGCTCTTAGATGGATCTTTGAAACTCATCAGCTCTGAGGATAAAAGAATTATAACAGAGAGTTATCCTTCCATCTGCAACGGTTGCTATGGAGATGGGAGCAAAATTCTTCTCTTTTGGAGGCAGTTGTGTGGCCCCCACTGATGGTGGGTTTGGGGGTTTTTTTTGCATTTCCATGAGGCGTCAATCTTGTGAAAAGCACCACCAGTTGCTAATGGTTGCCCCAAAACATCCATCTAAGCTCTTTTACTGAATATCGGAAAGAACGAACAAGACCAAACTTATCAGACCAGATCAGATATTACAAGTTCAATTACAGCCCCATCAAGTGATAAAGACTCCAAAGATCATTAAAAGATCCTTCCTCTTCTTCTAGATCAGGGGTCGGTAACCCGCGGCTCTGGAGCCGCATGTGGCTCTTTCATCCCTCTGCTGTGGCTCCCTGGTGTTGGTCAGCTCCACAATCGATAGGACGTTCCGTTAGGACAGGTAGAGGAAAAAGGACGCCATGCTAGGAGGAGACTCTATGGTGGGGGAACCGGACTTCCAGTCGGCTCCAGAATTGAATGGGGGGGACTTCTGGTTAGGACCTTTGTGGTTCTTTGAGTGTTTAAGGTTGCTGACCCCTGTTCTAGATCATCCAATGTAGTGTATGGGGAAAACAGCCCTATTTACCTATAAGTTATCCTTTCATTGGTCTACTTGACTCTCTTAAAAGTCAAGCCATTGTTTCGTTCACCTCAATTTTAGCCTCACACTTTCTCTGTGAGGTTCGGGGTAGCTGGCTTCCCCCATAGCATTAAACTATGGTTTGAATAAACAAGTCAGAGAGGAGTGGCATAATTTTTGTCCTGCATGAACTAGAGAAACCTTTCATTTGCTTAAATGAATCCGACGTCATTCAACCAATATTGCCACATAAACCACAGCTTATTCATTTGACTCATCCTTTGATGGTAAAGTCGGGTTTACATTTTCACCCCCTTTCAAGACTTAGCTTGGCTTCCATTATGCCACCTCAGCCATTGTTGTTCTGGTTTATGGCTTACCATGAACCTGCCCACCAATGGTGCAACAAACCACATTTAAGCACGTGGGAGATCAACTTATTACCCTGAGCTCAGACTTCTCTCTAAGTTAAGGTTCTTCAACTGTGGCAATGACCAGGGAGATGATCTTCATCTCCCAGAGTTCCACAGTCAGCCTAGACATTGCTGAGAATTCTGGGAGTTGAAGTCCATCTTGAAGTTGCCACAGTTGGGAAACATTGCTGTAAATCAGACATTTGTGGGTTTGAGTCCACTTCTGCACAATAGGTGAATCCAAACACTTTATTTTACAAATCAAGGTTTATATCGGAGGATCCAAGTTGTGTGTGAACTTGGCTACTGACTTGTAAATTTGACCGCTAATGATGCTTTGGATTACGATTTCCACCTTAGTCCACCACTTGACTCCGGTTCACTTCATGGTTCCTGAATTTTGCTTGGCTAAGAAATTGGCAATAAAACAAGGAAAAATGTCAAAGAGATACAGAATGCTGCTATATCATTGTCAATAATTTATAAGGCATGGTGTAAGTTTTTCCCCATGGTACATTGTCCAAATGCATTAATTTCAACTTCCAGAATTCATCACCTGGAAGCTGAAATCCACCCTAGTTGAAGATGCCCTTCCTCTCCCACAATTCTCTCATTCTGACTAGAGAATTCTGGAAACTGAAGTCCATGCCTATGGAGGTTGCACTTCATCTCCCACAATTTTTAGCAAGTGACCATACGGACTAGGGAATTCTGGAAACTGACATTCATACATCTAGATGATGTCCAAGTCGGGAAAGTAGGCAAAGAAGCTGGGATGTCTCAACAAGTGGACACCTCAACTTGGGCAAGAGTCTCAACAAGTGGACACCTCAACTTGGGCAAGGAAGCTCATCATGTATTTCTCAACTGCTATCAAATTCTACGATTGTCTCCAGATTAAAAAGCAAGAGCTATGAGATGTTTCAATAGCCAGATAGCAAGAGAAAGCAATGTTAGTTATCCTTGATCTTTGGATTTGCTTTCTGGTTGGAATCATGGGGGAAAAAAGCAGCCAAATATCAATCAATCAATCAAAAATCAATCTCAAATGATTCCCAGATGAGGTTGCTACATGAGACGGAACGACCTCTTCAGCTTCGCGAGGTTCAGATCCATCACTTAGAAGAACAAACTTCTAGGAAGAACTTGGAAGAACTTCTAGAAGAACTCTTAGAAGAAGAAACTCCATGGTTCTTTTGCAAAACATCTCCCTTTTGGAGATATCTCTTGCCTTGTCCGTGTCCTCAAACAGAAAATGAAAGAAAGCTGATGAGGACATCACTCCCCTTCACCACATAGAAATCAACATCTGGCACGTGTTGGAGGACATCCAGAGAATCTCCACCAATCGGAACTGGATGTAACCAAAGACAAACCCAGAGAGGACATCGGTGACATGGTGGCGTCCCACCATGATTCGGGAGAGTCCCACTAAGAAAGCCCAAAGGATAAGAAGAATACGGAGAGGGACTGCTAGAACCAGGTGGTTGAGGAAGAACTTGGACACCATAGCAGCCCGGCTGGCATGACCAGCAGGGAAGGCGTAGACATCCATCGTCAGATAGTCCAAAATGCCCGGGCTGACATCATAAGGACCTTTCCGCTTAGCCATTTTCTGTAACCCGGCTACAATGATGATGTCCAGGAGCAGAGCTAGAGGATGGAAGAGAAAGAAGGAAAGAAGGAAAGAAAGAAAGAAAGAAAGAAAGAAAGAAAGAAAGAAAGAAAGAAAGAAAGAGTGAGGGAGGGAGGAAGGAAGGAAGGGAGGGAGGGAGGAAGGAAGGAAGGACGGAAGGAAGGCCG
>JANHFM010002236.1:37351-51312 GCA_032468115.1 Grayia smithii
GGATCGCCGAACCAGCCCCAGTCTCCGCTACCGGATCGCGCGATCCGGCGCGATCCGGTAGCATTTCACCCCTGGTATACAGTGAGAAGCCCAGAATCAAAGATAAATTTACTGGGATATCTTCACCTACAGCAGGGATGTCAAACTCGCAGCCCACAGGCCAGATGTACCACGTGCTGGCCCCACCTCCGCCCAGTTTAGCAAAGGGGGAAAAAGCCCCAATACATTACATGATGACGTGTGTTTGACACCTCTGAGCTACAGCAATATTAAGCTACCTTTAATGCAGCTGTTGAAGTTTATTTATATAAAACTGATAGCACTCTTAGCCTACAGGCTATCCAAAGATAACTGTCTACATTGACTAGTGACATTGATACTGCCTCTAAGTTATAATCCTCTCTTCCCTGCTCTGTATTTATAAATCAGGAATTGTGTTTAAATCCTAGCCTGCAAACAACTATTCACTTTTCCAGGTCATAAAGATTTTGTCTTAAAAAATTTCTGTAGATTTAATCTAAGAATATGCAGAAAATACTTTCGTCTTGCTCCAAAAAGTATCTGCTCCTGCCACTCTAATATAGGAGCATATAACCTGAAGAGTTTAATCCAGGTTATCTGGAGTACAGCCTCCAGAACTCCTCCCAAAGATAATGTTCAATGTGACAGCATTAGGATAATATCAAATATATGGGAGGAAAATAATATCCTTAATTGAACTTAATTTTCATCGAATGCAAATATAAATTAAATATTATTTACTTTTTAAATCTGCCCCCTAGATTCAAAGGTGAAATGAGGACATGAAAGATTTGAGCCCTACTGCTGGGCAAGCCATCCCTATGGAGGCCAGCCAGTATAATACTTCTTCCTGTTCTTCATCCATGGGTCTGTAAGACAGGAGGCAATAATGGGAATTAGCCTCCAAATATTATTTTTTTTCTCCCGACAGGAAAACAATGGGCAAGGAAAAAAAAAGCACATGTGCTTACTTCCTGCAGCAAATAAAAAAGCTCTCCTCTGGTGACAGCAGAAAACTCTGAGGAACTGAAAATGTGGCAAATGGGCCAAATAAGTGAGAAATTAGTAAGCAGTTGAAAGAAATAGCAAAAGAGGTTTTAAAAGCAGAACAAAATTGTCGTAGAAGACTGAAATTATGTACTTAGGAGCTGAAACACTTCTTTAGATCACAGCATATTATTATTATTACAAGATATGAATGGGAACAATATCCTATCAACAATATCCTATTCAACCTGAGAACTGCACAATCAACAAACTAACTCTGACTCTCTTGCACTGTCTCAATTCAAGCAGTACCTGCTGGGATCTTCAGCAGGATAATCATCATAACTTGGCAACACCAGCAGTGCTTTCCAAAAGATCTTTTCCTGTTGCATAGGAATATTTTCAACAATTAATGATGGTAGGTCTAGTGGACTCCATGCTGTATCTCTGAGAAACACAACAGAGTATTAAAATATGTAACCATAGTCATATTCAGATTATATTTCCTAAAGAGTGATTCCAGAAAAATAGATTAAACCAAGACAATTTAAAATTATTTACTAACAAAGAACAAAGAACAATAAATACAAAATAAATCTTTTGAAAATTTGTTTCTAGAACAAGTCTATATATTAATTTAATAGTTGCTACAACAATCATCTTAATGGTTTATTAAACAATGGTTAAAGCATACTAGTTTATAACTTGATTTTTTTTCCTAAAAATATACTCCAAAGTTTTAGCACATGTAAAAATCCATTCTTATAAAATCTTGTTAAAAAGTACTTTTGCAGGTCACGCACTATATGAAACATCATTTATATAATTAGCAGTTGCCTAAATGCATTTTAAAACTCATTGTACACAGACAAATCTGAGGAGTTCTCTGGACAGAGCAGTCAGTTTTTGACTTTTCTCCTGCATCTTGTCCAGTAATCCTCTTCCGGTGACATATGCAACACAAGGATCTCTTCTCTGTTCAAGTGTCCAAAACTTATCTTATTTTTCACACTATAAGACACACTGGACCATAAGATGCACATTAGTTTTGGACCATAAGACGCACATTAGCTTTAGAGGAAGAAAACAAGAAAAAAAAATCTGCCTCCCAGCATCCATCTGGCTAGCGTCATTGCAGCAAACACCAAACAGCCTGGTCAGCTTCAGCATGTTATCGCAGCCCCAGCATGTAGCTCGTCAGGGCTCCAGTCCTTTGCGCCGACCACCGGTCAAGTGAGCTGAGCTGCTGCCACTGCCGGGAAACACTGGAGCCTTTGCTGTCAAGCAGCTGATTGGTGGTTGGATTAGCCTCTCAGAATACTGCCAATCAGTTGTTCTAGGCGGTGGGGATCGCTGCTGCTATCACTGCCGCCGCTGATCACCAATCGCCTTCGCTGATCGCCGGTGATTCCCACCACCTAAAACAATTGATCGGCAGTATTCCAGGAGGCCAATCTAACTGCTAATCAGCTGCTCAGCAGCGAAGGTTCTAGTGTTCTCCGGCAGCGGCGAACAGCAGCAGTGATGACAGTTGGCATCAGCAAATGTTGCAGGGGTGGGTTCTACCTACCTTTACTACCGGTTCTCTTTGTGAATGTGCGTGTGATTTGAGCACGCACGCACGCTTCACTCGCATGCGCGTCTAAAGCGTGCTACCACGCATGTGCAGGAACTCTTTCTGAGAAAAAAAATTGCAAAAAAAGCGCTCTGCACATGCGCAGAACGCTATTTTCGCGGTTTTTACAAAAAAAAGGTAAGTTTGGCTGCAGAGAACTGGTTCGGTGATGTCACAACATCACCGAACCGAACCGCCCGGACCGAACCGGGAGCAACCCACCACTGAAATGCTGCCACCGCACAATCCCCCTGCCCTCCTGCCGCAATATTCGCTCTGTAAGACTCACAGACATTTTCACTTACTTTTTTTGGGGGGGGGGGGGAGTGCGTCTTATAGTGCGAAAAATACTGTATTTCTCATAAAACCAGTATGGGTTCCTTTTTGGTTCAAAATATATTTAATTCTTAAATCTCTGATGACTTTAGTTAGATTAGAATGATTGACAATAATCTCAAAGCTTTCAGTCTTTGTTCTAACATAATTTAATTAAAATCCAACATACTGTAACAATTGCTGATAAAAATGCTGTACTTTCATTTGGTGGATGGTCTTGTTCCGCATCCATTGAAACCTGAAAATAAATACCACTGTATGAATCACTTGACTGTATCAAACAGCAAACACTTCTCATTCATACTTAGCCAAAACCTGGTTCCCTTTGATTTGTCAAATTTATAAGAACCTGCATCTAACATTCAACCAAAGTCAAGAATAGCTTCCTATTCCCTGATATGATACAACTACAAATTGTACTAATGCTGTTATCTATGCTGTGAACAAATCCAATATATTTTAGAAAAAAAATCTGCTAATTGTCAAAACGTTACAGACGTTATGTTAGACATTAAATTAGAACTAATCATTATCTGCTATGCAAAGAATATCAGTTTAAAATGTCCTCCTGTAATATTTTCTTCGATAGAATAACACAGCTGTACTGTATTTTATTTTTATTTTATGCTGACACAGAGTACCAACTCTGACCATATCCAGGCCTTTTAAGACATTTTTAAAAAATAAATATGGCAGGACTGAATACAAATGTAAAGCGCATTAAAAATTTTGTATTTGGGGACTAGTAATCCTAAAAGCAAATCAATTTATTTAAAAGACCTCTGTCTCATGGCTGATTTACCACAATTACATACAGGTAGGCCTCAACTTGCTATCACAATTGAGACCAGTGTCTCGATCATTGAGCAGACCAGTTGTTAAGAGAGACATAATGTGATTGCTCACGTGACTACTTCAATCAATAACTGCATTCTCTTCACTCTTGGTTGTGGCTGTTAAGTGATCATGTGGGTTATTAAGCAGGGTCCCATGTAAGGGTGTTGGGGAGACACTGAGTATTCCACTCAGGAGTCCTTCCTGCCATAATTCAAACAGGATTTTCAGCTCCTGAGTGGTGAGGTATGTGTGGGCTTGTATCAGACCTCCCAGGACCACTCCCATTGGGCTGAGGCACTCTTGGCTCCTTGCCTTATTGTGCTGATTCTTCACTCTTTGCTTGGTTTTTGGCTCCCTTTTGTATCTGGGGCTTACAGAAAGAGCTGTCTGCTAAATAAGTTCAGCTCCTCTCCACGCATGGAAAGGTATACCGTCAATGGGCTGCAGAAATAGAGCTGAAATCTTTAGGAATTCAGCTTCCCTCAGGAGGCAGCTCCATGCAGAAACAAAGTGGCAGCAGCTACATGGCAGCAGCTTGCAACTTTCCCTGCCAGTTTCCATATAGACCTTCTAGGAAAGCCGACAAAGAGAATTGCAAATGACAATCACATAATTGGCAACCATCTGTAAATCATAAGCTAAGGAGTAGCTGTATCAAATTAGATTAATTTATTTTAGATTTAAACTTAAATAAATAGAAAGGAAAGCTAGATATTATTTAAGAAAATATACTTTGAAGTATGTAAGATTTAAACTAATCAACCAAACATGGGGTGAAGGATCTGTAGCTCTCTGGAAGTGATGAATTATAGCTCCCAGCATCTCCCATTGTTAGCCAGCATCACTGCTATGATGGGATCCTCAAAGAAATGTCCTGGAAAAGTTACAGTATTTCCCTATTCAAGCAGCCACCTTACGATTTATCACTCTTGAGAACTCCTTAAAAATTACAGAAAGTGCAACTGAAGAAGGTGAAATGTACTGCTCTCAGGGAAAGGATATTGGAAGAATGGCAGGAGTTCAGACAAAATATTCTGCTCCTCCCATCTCAAACAGCAAGTCTCCCCAGGCAGGCTGCCCTATAAATGATACATTGTTGGTTGGATCTCAAAGCATTTACACAAGTAGCAAGTAAAATGTAGATGCATCAGAAATGACTGGCCCTAATTCTCTGCAGTATATATCCTCCAATATAACAGGAAACAAGGGAAGTGATCAGAGAAAAAAAAATCTGTTGATTCCTCAGGATAACATACAAAGCATTGTGAGAAGTGGAAGTGGGAATGATTTTGTATCATTTGCATGATAGCAATAGCAATAGCACTTAGACTTATATACCGCTTTACAGTGCTTTACAGCCCTCTCTAAGCTGTTTACCTACCTGTCAGCCTATTGCCCCCAACAATCTGGGTCATTTTACCAACCTTAGAAGAATTGAAGGCTAAGTCAACCTTGAGCCTGGTGAGATTTGAACTCCCAAATTGCAGGCAGCCAGCAGTCAGCAGATGTAGCCTGCAGTACTGCATTCTGTAGACTGCACCACAGCTCATGATAACACCATATTGCACATATCATCATTCTGATACCATCATAGCATGGGGAGGAAAGAGGTAACTGCTACATACTCTTCTTTCATATACATGGAGAGAGACAGTACTTACTGCAGGCAGGCGGTACCAAGAGTCCCGGCATGTCCCAAGTTCACAATTCTTTTAATCAGATGCTCCCTGGCAATTGGACACTCTGCAGAGGGTGAAAGGGCTTTCAATTTATCTTTTGGGTCTACATAACATGGTGCTGCTGGGAACGCTCTCATCTGTCGTTTCAATTTCTTTCGGGCCAAAACAGCTTCTTTCCATCTTCAAGAAAATGTACAAGCAAAGTTCACTGACTGCTAAAATACACAACCTGCTAGAATCATCCTTTCAATTAGTCTGTATTTTATGTGCTTGATACCAAATTATAACCAGTTCTAGTGTGAAAGCAAACATTTTCTCCACTGTTAGAAGAAAAAGGAAAAAAGGCTATATAGCCCGCTCTAGAGAACACAGCAATTATATGTACTCTTCATTCAATTGCTCACTTGTTCTATAGTGTCTTTCTTGTTGCCTTCCTCTTTTAGCCACCTTAAAGAGCCACCTGCATGAGATGGACAGCAATAGAGAATGAATGAATGAATGAATGAATGAATGAATGAATGAATGAATGAATGAATGAATTCCCCAGCTTTTTTCTCTCCAATCAGACTGCATATATATCTGGTTTATATAAAGTTTCATCTTTGGATTTAGTCCCAAATCCCATTTAAAAGTTTATCTTGGATGGACTTGTTAGGCAAAAGTAAGAGTAGCTAACTTTACCAGCATTATCACTATAAATTCAGAGCAGACCAGGCAAACACATTACGATATGTAAAATATAAATGACAATTAGAGATCACAGGAGAATTTGCAAGAGAAGTACTTCCAGAATTTAAAACTTAAGAGACAAATTTTGTCGTGTAGTTATGTCCTGTAGAATAAAATTGCAAGAATGAAAAGATTTTACACATCTTATCCTGAGCTTATTAGTGGAAGAAATGCAATACAAGTAAGAGAATAATTAAATTCTTAAGAGCCAACTTTAATACACTTGACATACCTTTGTAAGTATTTACAGAAGCACTGAAGTTCTTGTAGGGTCTCCTTAGCATTTTGAAAAATTTCATCCTCCAAAAATGCATCCATCATTTCAGCACAGATTTCCTGTGAACACCGGACAATGCGTGCCTTTTGATCTATCTCCACAGCACACCTAAGATATAATAAATTAATAAATATAATAAATTAATTGAACAGATATCTCAAGAAAGATTATAGCACTTCTGGCTTTCTGTCATACAACAGATGATTAGTTTTCATTTCAAAGAACAATTCAAGAACTGTTTAAAAGCAAATGTTATATCATATAAATTAAATAACACTATTGATAAGAACTGCAGTATAGTTTAAATGGAAATTATTGATCACTTCATGCAAAGTATGCATGTCTCCAGTTCTGCAAAATTGAAGAAACAAGCCTGGACAAAATGAATTAATAAATGGACATCTAAGTTGAACTAAATTATCATTTGTAAAATAAAAAGAAATTATTTATTATTCCTGCATCATCAAAAATATTCCGGTTTATGAACAGTGGCTGTGTGAGAAGAAAACAACTCAGAAAAGAGCTCTTTCTCCTCCACAGTTCCCAGTGCTTCCCTACTTCTGAACAACTTGCAAAGGGAAACTGTTGAAATCAAGGTTGGGGCAATTTGAGCCAGATTCTCAGTTTCTTATAAGTGATTATAGTAATAACTGTCTTTTATTCAAAAGCCTCAATCATTATGTTATTAAACACAGGGAAAGCCCTAAACTGAAGAAAGAAATTTATTTACTTAGATGCTCACTTACAGAAAAATAGCTTAAGATGTATAGAAAACAATACAAAGTTCTGAGAAAAGAAAAGTGCCACCAGCTGCTTGGAAACAGATATACATTTCATTACTGGAGCCAGAGTATTAGAAACATCCACAGGAAGAATGACAGATTATAAAGTGGCAGAAACACAGCAAAAAATAAGTGTTATTTATCCTAAGAAGAGTGTTTTTATTTTATCTTTCATAACAAAGAATCAATTGCAAGAAAACATGCATCATAATTATTTATGGAACAAGCATAGTAAAACTAATGATAAAGACATTACAATCAGCAAAGAACAAGGTTCTGCAACTCACGTACTTTAGCTCCTTAACTGAAATTTCTTGTATTTCTTGTTTTATTACTTCTTCCATTAGTTCTGCACCCAGTGACTTGCTTAACATTTGTATTCTCTCTTCTTTTTCCTTTTTTTGCCTAAGATGATGATGGAATGAAATCCAATCACGTGTTAAGAAAACTTCAGGTATTTACCTTAATAACAAAATTTCTCAATAAAAATACAACTGCCTTAAAAATAAAGTATTAAGTATAACTTATAGAAACATTACTAAGACACAAGTAATACTAAGTATGTTCTATTTAGCTTACATTCTCTGGTTATGTTGTATTATTTGTTAAATACATCTGTCTGTCTGTCTGTCTGTCTGTCTGTCTGTCTGTCTGTCTGTCTGTCTTGAGTTGGATCAAGAACCATCAGTGTGCAATTTATTGCTCTACAAATACACTAGTGGTGTTTAAATAATTCTCACACAATTGGAGCAATGTGTAAGGGGGAACATGAAAGTATGCAATCTACTCTTACCCGTTAGCAGCCAGATTCCCCAGAGTATGAAGGAGTCCTGTTAATTGGCCTACATATGTATACAATGTGTACAATGGCCAAATGAATAACTATCAAGGTACATGGTGAATGGTTACTGTGACAGATTCAGGCAAAGCTAACTATAGAGGGGGGATCCCCCAACAGTTGCTGTTATGTATCTTTGCATGTATAATTGAATAAATCTCTCTATCAACATATCTGATTGGGTCAGAGAACATAATACTGCAATATATTGTAGTACTGCAATTTGTACACACTGAAACTTTAAACTCTGTCAGAAAAAATGTGAAATAAAAGTTACTTCTCTTTTTCAGCCTGACGCTTTTCTTCTTCAAATCTTTCCCTTTCTTCATTTATTACAACAGATGCAATTTGCCTCAAAATTCCAGACATCGCTTCTGTAACTAGTTCATTCACAGTAGTGTCAGAGACCCTATAGAAGAAATAAAATTTATTGTGAAGCCTTAATTGAAAGACCCAGCTGCACATTTCTAAATTTTCTAGAACTTCACCAGCTCCTCAAGACAAGTATTTCTTATTCACTTGCACAACCAAGTTACATGTATTAACACATCAATATTAAAATTAAAGTTTCATCTCCAAAATAAAAGTTAATTAAAAGATGAGCATAAACAACTTAAGTATTTTAGGTAGTGTTAGTTTACCAAAAGAATCCCCTAGTCCAGTGGTTCTCAACCTGTGGGTCGAATGACCAGGGGTTTTAGGAACCGAGACACCGCTCCTATCAAGCTGAGAAGGACGGACTCCAACTCCCAGAAGGCCTCTGGGAAGCTGAACAGAAGGGAGCCCCAGCTTGTGGCGGAGAGACGGACCAGGGGTGGGTTCTACTTACCTTTACCACTGGTTCTCTTCATGCACGTGCTTTGCGCATGATCGGTGCGCGCATACTCACTTCATTCGCGATGTTTTCATCACCCAAGCTTGGAGAGCACCATGGACCTTACAGTCCTCCCCCCCAAGCCCCACTCCTTTCTAGCACTGATGATGTTAACCAGATTTATTTACATCAATAACTATTTCACAATATATAATTACATATTGTTTTTGTGATTAATCACTATGCTTTAATTATATTCAATTTATAACAATGAAAATACATCCTGCATATCAGATATTTTCATTATGATTCATAATAGTAGCAAAATTACAGTTATGAAGTGGCAACAAAAATAATTTTATGGTTGGGGGTCACCACAACATGAGGAACTGTATTAAAGGGTCGCGGTTGAGAATCACTGCTCTAGATGGACTCCAGCAGAGTCAAGGAATAGAGCCAGTTGATTTGAGTCCCCATAGAATTTCCCCCTGAATCGGGGCAGCTCATTCAACCCTGTCCCTCCCTCATCATGTTGGGCCCCATATGCCTGCGCCTGGTGTGTTTGGTGGTCTCCATAGGCTCTAGCTCATAGAGAGGGGGGACGCCCACTTTAGGCAGTTTGTCTGTGGCACAGAGGAGCCACCGGCGGCAGCCTTGGGCTTAATTTCTTTCTGATGGGTGGAGAAGGGTGGCTGTGTTCTCGTCTGCTTCTCCTCATTTCAAAGAGATCAGTTGCGAGCCCCCCTCAACAGCTCCTCATTGTGAAGGGTAGCTCAGTCAAATTTCTCCCCTAGCTGTTCTAAGGATTCCATCAGAGTTTTTATGAGTCTGACCTGTTCCCATTCCTTCATCCAGTCCAGTCTTCCTAGCTCGCTTATGAGTTTCCTCAAGCCTTGGGTGCTAGGGTAGGGGAGTTTGACCTCTGCCACTTTAGGGGCTCTTATCCACCAATACTCATCCTTTTTTGTTTTGGTCACTGAGGCGGGTATCTTATATATCTCGGCTTTGATGGTCAGAGAGGGCTGCAATTGGGTTCTGACTGGGATGCTGGTTCCTGGAGGTCCCTGGGTGGGGACAAGTTCTGCCTCCTTCTGGGTCTCCAGGAGCAGGCTTTCTTCGGATAGTCTGCCTTCTGCCATGGTAGTCTGAGTTTCTCTCCGCATACCCCAGGAGTTGGGGAACAAATGGAGAGTCCGGAGCTCAGGAATCCCGGTTGTTTTGATTAGTTTTGAAAATGTTGGCTTGCTGTCAGGGTTTCGATCAATGCCCTAATTAAAACATAAATCTCAAGCCAAGGTTCAAAAGAAATCAGTTATTTATTAGGACTATCATGTTGGCACGATCCAAGTGAAGCCAACTCTGATCTCACTTAATTCGCATCTTGGCTCTGACCCTGTTTCTCCCCCCATGGTGTGTCATCAGTCATATTGCCCAATGAAGCAATTTCATGGGTTGTAGAAGTCACTCCCTCCAGCCACGGTGGCTCTCCATAGAGATGGCCTTGACATTTGCTGGCTGGAATGTGTTTTGTTTTGACTAAGGTAGAAACTCCTTGATACAGCTGCGAGACTTGATTCCCCATCCCCCTGCCTATAGCAACTCATGAGCAGGTCAGGAAGGCTTCGCAAGTTGACAGCATCTTTGTTCATTAAATATTACATTTATGCTCATAAATTTATTTCCATCATAAACTTCCTTTTTGCTTTCAGAATCCAATCTTCAATTTCATATTTCTGCAAAAAATTCATAATTCAATAATATTCTTTCAATAAAAGCATACAATTAAACTTTCCCACATTTTACATTTCTCACTGCTGCTGGAGAGCAAAAACTCCAATCTCCTTTGCCCAATATTTTGTTCATTCTTATTTTTTGTACTCTGTTAATTGTAATTCTGCCAAACACTTTTCTAGCCACCCTTATTCCGTTTTTTTTATTTTCTGTATGCATTCTTGCTAACATTTCTTTTGAATAATAGAACAGTAACAACATTCGTTGCATTGCAGATTCAACTAGTTAGATAAGTTGTGCAAGGCATTTCATAAGCAAACTACATGCATATTTTAATATTTATGTGATTACTGTCTGTTCCTTCAGCATTGCCATTTTTAAAATATTGCTATAGCATTTATGTCCTCTTTTTTAATATTTTATTCTTAGACAATAGCTTTTTTACAATTTGTTTAATTTCCATTTCTGGAAATGGACATATATGACATATAACTATGATTGTCATTCAAAAATTGAAGATATTCCTTCAGTTGCTTTGGCTTCAGTTGCATATCAAGTCTTATCACTTTCCTTTTTAATTCCATTCACTCTGGTCAATGGTCCTTTTTAAACTACCTTCAAAACAATCTGTATTTACATGTGAATAGTTCTGCATTTTTTCTGCATCTTTTAATAGTAACCATTACTTTCTTCTTTGACTATATTCTTGAAACTTTTTTTCTGTATAAACATTATATAACATTTCTCATTTTTGCAGCATTTACTATATTAAATGCATTTTTCCTCTTCTGTAGTTCTTTCAGCTTAACTACTGCATCATGTATCCGTTTTGATGCTTTCCTTAGAATAATTCTAAGTCATTTAATACTTTGTAATTTAATTATTTTCATTCTGTTTCCAAATAACTTCTGTGTCTTCTTTCCATGTATCCTCTTTCCATTCATTTTTCGAGAAAGATATTTTCTAATACTTTTTTATATAGACCTTTTGCTTGTCTTCCTGCAATTGTTCTACTTCACTCTGTTCTTTCAATTTTTTTCATTTTCTTCCTTGTATATTTTTCCTAGATCAACCCATTACAACTTAATAGTTAGATAATAGTTAATAATACTACTTAACAGTTAGTAGTCTGGCCTATATTTAGAAGCTCTTATCACCCTTATATCCATTACTAATTTTTTCAGTGTTTATCATGAACAAAATAAATGATATACTTTTTGATTCAGTTTTTCTTATATGTGTGTATTTTGTGTGTGTGTGTACACATAAACATTTTCAAAACAGACCTTTTTCTAAGCAGAAACTTACTACATGTCATTCTTATTGACTGTTGCATCTCCCAATGCCCCAAATCTTTACTGAGATGCTGCACTGGAAGGAAAGATGTAATCAAACAAGATAAATATTCTGTGATCTGCTTTGGACAAAAAAAGCAGCACACACATTTTAATAATATTCTGTACATTTTTCATATATCAGCTTATACAAAATTGAATTTTTATAATAGTATGGCAGGGAAAGTATGTATAATAAATCTTTGAGAAAATACATGGTAGAATTTTATGTACCCCTTTTTAATTTTTTTAGCATTTCTGCAATTTAATTATATGCTATCCCTTTAAATCATCTTTAAAATGACATAACATTAATAAAGATGAAAATATTATTTTGCAAATCAGATGAATGGATGGGTGGATGGATGGATGGATGGATGGATGGATGGATAGTAGATCGATAGATATGCATACATACTTACACAACATACCATTTTTTATTATGTACTATGTATGGTGGGATCTGCAAAACCAGTATCCCTGTCTGTTTCATTTAACATCACCAGAAGCTTGATCCCTCCCCCCACAAAAAAAATAAAAAATAAAAATCAGGCTTAGCTGGAAAGAGTAAGCATGGTGCATTGCCTGTACTAGGCTTCAGCTCCCAGGACAGTTAGGCAAACTGGAAAGCATCCATCCACAGCTTGTATAGCTCTACATTCAAAACTGAATTCATGGCATACTCCTTTCTTAAGGAAGCATAATCACAATAGAACATATCTTCTAGCTTGTGGCTTGATCAGACACAAATAAAATGGGAATCCAATTCAGACACTAAGCTAATAAAAGAATGGAAGTTTCCTCATTTATATAGCTTTCTTCTGCTGTGGCAGGAATCAAGTGATATATGAAGCAATATGTTTTACTAGATTTACCTAGAATAAATAGAAATTTGTGCAAAAATTCACCTTTATGCTTAACATTAGTCTGTGAAGTAACCTTGTGAGCAACAACTGCTTGCTTCAATGTCTACTTTTGGAGGAGCAGGCAAAAGCTCATGACATGTTGGATGCATTAGGGACAAGACCATTTTTGTTTCCAGTCTTTACAGAAACTTGTAAGATTTTTACTGCCTGTCCCAGACCCATGGTCATTGGAATAATTACTTATTAGATCTCAAAATCCCTGTTTTAGGAATAATTCAGCAGCACAATTTTTGATGTCCTCAAAATTTCCCTTTAGCTTCTTACTTTAGAGCATTCTTGAGAACTATAAAGCAATCAACAAAGTGAGTGACCTTTCATTCTTCCAGCTGTCGTTGTCCCTGTTTTCCCTTCTGAATCTGAATCATTTCCGCATGAAATGAGAGATTGGTGAGAGACCCCTGTACAGTATTATTGCTAGAGATTTCCTGCTTTCAACTGAAGAAACACATGGTGAACGGCTCTGTTGCATTCTTTTTGATCTGCCATCACCAACATTTCTTTTTTGAAAGCAAAAAGATTACAGCAATTACATGTTTATATTGTCTAAAGATAACATGCTCTGGACTGTTCACAAAAACCTGCTTCGTATCTTTTGAGTATATTAGTAATAATCCTTGGCCATTCACGGGGAATTCTGGGAAATTAAGTTCCTTTTATGTTGTGGAGATAATTCATAGACTGAAATAGAATATATAACAAAATTTTGGATGGTTTGCTGATTTTAAATATATACTGAGCAATCTATTCTTCTCTTGGCTGACATCAGCAACCTTGTTTAAGGGTGAGATAATTACCTTTGTGTTCTCCTCTGTACCTGGGTTACGCTAATTCTGGGAAATGGCAGAGTTTTGCATTGAGTAGGCCATTACTCCAATGTAGTGTAATGACCAGTAGAAATCTAACAGATACTTATATTCAGTGGTGGGTTTCAAATTTTTTTACTACCAGTTCTATGGGTGTGGCTTGCTGGGTGTGGCATGGCTTGGTGGGCATGGCTTGGTGGGCGTGGCAGGGGAAGGATACTGTAAAATCTCCATTCCCACCCCACTCCAGGG
>JANHFM010002236.1:73259-85299 GCA_032468115.1 Grayia smithii
CCCCCCCCCCCCCCAATCAAAGAAAATTGCCTGAAAAGTATTTAAGGATGTCATCAAGAAATTTTTTAGCAAACTACAGAGCACCAAACTACATTCAGCTGGTCAACAAAATTCTTATAGCATACAAAACCATGAAGTGCAATGTGTCACTGAAGATTCATTTTATACATTCACACTTGGACTTCTTTCCCAAAAATCTAGTCAGTGATGAACATGTTGAAAGATTTCACCAGGACACTGACACAATGGAAAATCAGTGCCAGGCCAACTGGAATCCATTAATGCTGGCTAATTATTGTTGGACACTGCAGTTAGGTGTATCAGATACCAAGTACAAATAAAAATCAGCAGCAAAGCACTTTTAGCCCTGTTGAACTCATGTAGTATATTGGAAACATGTCAGGGGTCCCCAACTGCTGGGGTCCATGGACTGGAACCTGGCCATGGCATGCCAGAAACTGGGTTGCGCAAACAAGCAAAGCCCCATCCACGGGATGCAAGCAGTAAACAAAACCACACACCCTCCAGTCCACGGAAAAACCTCTCTTCCCAGAATTGATCTATGGTGCCCAAAAGGTTGGGGGCCACTGCTTTATGTGATTAAATACATTATAGTCATTAAAGTTAATGTGATATTTGTCAAGATATCTATGTACTGTTATTCTAAAATTTTATTTCTGTTCAGTTTGAAGGACTCTATCATATCACCAAAAGTTTTTCAGGAAGCCAAACTTTGGGGAAAAAAAATATTGTCCAGTATTACTGATTCACTGAATTTATTTTGGAAACATTATGAAACATAATATAAACAAATGAATCGGAATTGTTTTAAAATATAAACATATGCAGACAAGTTAAATTAGGCAATAGTACAGAATAATAACCAGTGCTTTAAATATTACTTCTAGTGTGGTGAGTTTTGTACTTGATTTATTTGCTCTAGCTTTATCCTTCAAGACAAACATTGTTTTGCAAAGAATCTCAAAGAGAAAAAGGCTCTGTGATCTCTTAATGCCGTGCTATATAATTGTTTATCCTGCCTATGTTAAAAATAAGATAGTTTCGAGAATGAAGTCAACATTGGGTTTGACTTCTACCATATTCTATCTAGTTCTGCACTCTTAAGGACTGAGGTCAGTAAACCTATCAGTGTTCTCGGGTTTTTTCTGGTTCTCTTATTTTAATTTATATGTTTTAAAACATGCTCATTTTGCTATAATCCCTTCCACTTTCCTCTCAACCCCTCCTACTTTCTCACTTCTTTTAACCCCAGTATTTTTCTGGAGTGCAACTTGAATGCATAGCAGAAAGATTATATACCTGTCAGACATTTCTCACCTTCATAACGAGTAATGCTAGATTCCCCACCCCCACCCCATCCCAAGTCTTGAATATTCCTTCTCCTGGCCTAAAAGAAGAGTTCAGAAACACTAACCTTCAGTTCTGACAAGCTGCAACTTGTAGTACAACCAATTTAAATAAATCATTTTAATAAACCACCATTGGTTAAAATTAACCATTGCTTCTTAGTTTCAAATGACACAAGTAATGATTAATCAAAGGCCGAATTGAAAGCTTTTCATACAGGAAGAAATGATGTGGGAAAACTAAGGAGGTAACAGTGCTTATGCATGTCTCACTAAGTCACAGATTCTAATAAAAAGTTCAAACATTGCCAATAGTCTCTTATGAAACAAAAATATTTACAATATTTTAATATCTGATTCTTAAAACAAAGTAGCTTACTTGGTTTCTTTTTATGCCAATTTATCACTATATCTTTGTGTAAATCTTTTACTTTCTTTCTAGCCAAAACAGCAGATGCCTAGAGGGGGAAAAGGTTAGTTAGAAACAGTGTGACATACAAAATGTTATATAAATTATTTAATCACAGCATCTGTTTATTATATAAGGAAGACTTTTAACAATTATTCACTTTATGGGAAACAGGATGACATTTCTTGTGAGAGCAACTCTCCAATATAACACTAGAGACAGGATTTACATGAAATGCCCATCTTCTCTAATAAGATGGAGTTTAAACTTGAGATGAGTTGCATATACATATTCAGGCACAAGATAAATCAAATTATTAGAATAAGGAAATCAAAAAGTATAGTAGTAAAAAACCGTAATCGAGAATAACTCTCATCTGACATTATATGAACTTTCTTTCCCATAATTTGGACGCGGAATATATAATGTGGAATAAACCAGTGGTGAAATCTGAACCGGTTTACTACTGATTTGCTGACGGCACATGTGCGCTGAAATCGTCAGAGCCTTTTTTTTATCTTTTAAAAGCATTTTTTTACAACCTATTCGGCCAATAGGTTGTAAAAAAATGCTTTTAAAAGTTTAAAAAAAGGCTCTGACAATCACACGGCTCAGTTGTGATCGTCAGAGCCTTTTTTTTACCTTTTAAAGGCATTTTTTAAAAGAAGCAGCAAGCGGGCGACTGGGTGGGCATGGGTGAGGGGGAAGGGATTTTTTCTACCGGTTCTTCAAACCACCCGCCGCCATCGCTACCAGATCAGCTGATCCAGTCCGAACCAGGAGCATTTGACCCCTGGAATAAACCCAATACAGGAGTCCCTTTCTTGCAGTGGAACATTTTCTAGTCCTGGCAATCTCTTATAAGAATCTAAAACAATGCAAAGATGATTTTCTTGAATTTTAAGTGAAATCTGACCTGAGAAAAATGACAGAGCAAAAAAATAAATAAATTGTACATCAAGTTTCTCATTCAGTGAAATATGAAAGATAATCAGGCTTGATAAGATCCTGGAACATTTTGTTTTATCATAAAGTGCTCTTGTGCTCTCCCCCCCCCCCGCCCCATACAAACAGACACACACAAACTAGAAGATTTCATATATCTTCTGCCATTAGAAGCCATTGGGAAAAGCCATCTTCTTTAGAGATTTTTCTCCATTCTCCCCCAGAATTCATATAGTATTGAAAATTATATCTGCCTATCTGTCCCATATTTATTAAGTATATGAATGTCTGAAAAAGTATTTGCAATAACAATTATTATAGCATTTAATTAGCACATGTGTAGCCACAGTCTTGTATCAAATCCACTCTCTCAAGTGGGAAAATTGGTCCCTCAAGAGGGCAAATGTCTATTTGATATGCCAATGGTTTTTCTGTCTCAATTTTATGTCACAGTTAACTATTTTTAAAAAAATGTTTTTAGAAGGTCATGTAAAATAATTATTTTATAGTCACCATTTCCATAATACATGTATTATAAATTGCAGCTCAGAATGCCACTGATATCCCAATAATTTTAATGGAACCTGTGTTTAATTGCGACTTAAACATTGAATTGCAAAATATCATAGTAGCCAACCAACTTTAGAAGCATATGGAGTAAATCTAATATTTATCCTCTATATCTATTAATCTTCTGATATTTTAAAACTCACATGATCAAAACAGCGTATAATGGCTAACTTTTTGTTACGGTTGGTACGGATTTGTTGGATTTTAATAAACTTCTCAAAGTGTTTGTGAAGAACACTTCTGTCATTTAGATGATCAGGAATATTTTTACACTGGATGGCTGTCAGTTCACTTGGTGAGCATCCGAGGCTTTCTATGCTCCCAGTGCTCCGA
Organism: Grayia smithii; assembly: GCA_032468115.1. NCBI lineage: Eukaryota > Metazoa > Chordata > Lepidosauria > Squamata > Grayiidae > Grayia > Grayia smithii. The sequence goes on from JANHFM010002236.1 coordinate 76,884, forward strand.
TTTCGATGCAAAGGGTTTGAGGCTGCAGAATCTGGAAGTAATTGAATAGTAATTAAAAATAAGCATGTATATTTCAAAGTCACATCTATCAAGTAAAATACAAAATGCTCTACTTATAAGCATACCACCACTTACAATGTAATTAATTGCAACCATTTCCACTTTCATTTGATAAATTCTTGTTAAGCTCTACTACCTACCATGTCTCAATTTTCCTTTTTCTTCTTTTCTTAGTGTCGATATTGGTTTAGCCATTGTAAAGCCAGCCTGACTTCCCCCTGCCACACTTGTTGCTACCATTTCTCCAGATTCAATGGGAACACGCTCAATTTTGGATTCCTTTTTGTTGCTTTTCAGAACATCTTGTAATACTCTACCAAATAGACCTTGTGTAGGTGGACGATTCAGTCTAACAGGACGCTTATTAGAAGCATGATCATTCCTTGATGGAGCTTCTAGTTCATCAGTGTCATAATCATGATGCCTTGGGGAATGCTCTTGTTCTTCTTTCCTTTTCATTCCCTTCCCAACAGGGGGAGGTGGCTCACTTGGGATGAACAAATCTTCATGTTCCATCTTCTTAGTTTTGTTAATTTGGAAAGTATCTCTCAAAGGCAAAGATGAGCTTGAAAAAGAAGAAAAACTACTACCAGGACTTGTAAAAAGAGCCATAGGTCTCTTTTTATCATCTGCTAGAGTCTTATTTGGTAAAGAAGTACTGAAAGAAACTGCTGAAGTACTGCTACTACTGACTGGTTTGGAAAAACTGAAACCAGTATTACTTGAATTGCTGCTTTCTTGAGAAATGACAAAAGGGGTTAATTTTCCAGGTTCTGCGCCACTTGGAAAAGAAAATGTAAAAGAAGCAGCAGCAGCAGAAGTTGGTATTTTCTCTTGTTCTGAATTAGTCCCAAAGATAGGTTTGAACACTGCATTTTCAGGACTTTTGAAACTGAAATCTGATCTCACAAAACCACCACCTGAAGCTTCTCCAAGCACAGTTCCAAAAGCAGAAGTACTCTGAGAATTGCCAAGATTTGTGGGTGGTCTGAAACAAAATCCAGATTTGCTGGGAACAGAAGCAGTCATTGGTGCAGAAGTCACAAATGTTGTTGTTTGTCCAAGAGAATAAGATTGTGTAAACCCTGGAAGTTGCCCAAATCCCAAGCCTTGCCCTGGAGAATTATGCAGTCCTGAAGTAATAGTAAAGTCAGTAAATCCTGGATTCTTTACTCCTCCACTGTTCAATCCAAAGAGGGAGAGCTGATTGAATTGGAATGGTGGCTGACTTGAAAACATTCCAGTTGACACACCAGGTGATGTTTGAAAAACTCCTGAAGGCTGTCCACTAAAAGGAGTATTTGGATTCATTTTTGGTGATTCTTAATATACAAAATAGCTTTTGTCTAGATTCCTTTGGCCTTCATCTTTTAATCCTGGAATATACAATTTAAGTCACAAAATTAATAAACAAAAACAATCGTTTTAAGCTGATATTTTTTTAAAAAAGAAACTACTATATTTTTAATTTATTTCATTTCTATCCTACTGTAATCTAAAGCAACCCTTGCCTCGATTTGCAATGTTATTCTCCAACAAGATGTATTCCAATTTAAGAACTGAACGGTGCTATCTAGAATGTACCATATTTTTTGGAGTATGAGATATAGTTTTCCCCCACTTAAAAGAGGGTGAAAATTTGGGTGCATCTTATACACTGAATGTACACCTGCCGGCCATTTTCAGCCACAGTGCATCGCATTTTAGATCTGTTCCAGGCTACAGGGATTGCCACAGACCATTGCCACCTCTGTGCCTCACGTTTTTGGCCTCTGTGACTCGCGTTTTCAGCCTCCAAACGCTCTGTTTCAGACCTGTTCAAGGCTGCGGGGATCACCAGAGCACATCGCCACTGATTGCCATCTCCACGCATCACCTTTTTGGACTCTGCGCATTGTTTTTTTGGCCTCTGCACGCCTTGTTTTTTGCCTCTGCACATCACATTTTTGGGCAGTTCTAGGAGACAGTGATGGCTGCCACTGTTGATCCCTGCCATCTGGAACCACCCAAAAATGCGATGCAAAGAGGCCAAAGAGCCAGCCTGGAATGGCTGCTGCCTAGTCAGACCAGTTCCACGCTGAGCCTGCTGTACTCACAGGAGCTGCCTGAGTAGATTAGCTGCATGTCTGAAGCTGCCTTTCAGCCCCAAGGTGGCTGAAAGCACTCACAACCAGCGAACCGGTTGTTAACGTTCACCTCTGGGAACGGCTGATTGCGGGGATTCCAGGAGGCCAATCCACCCGCCAATCAGCTGCTTGTGCTGAATCAGGCTGCAATAATGTGCTGAAGCTGACCAGTCTGTTTGCTAAGGACGCTAGCCAGATGAATACAAAGGATGCTGGTAGGCAGAGGCAGAATTTTTTTTTCTTATTTTCCTCCCGAAAAACTAATGTGCATCTTATACTCTGGAGCGTCTTATACTCCAAATGCAGTATCTCAAATGCACCTGATGTGCATTTAAGATACATAATGCAACATAGCCATCTCATTAAAATGAGTCTTGACTTATAAAGCCTTTCACAAACTATACAACTCACTAGAAAACACTGAGCACATCACTATCAGTTTTCTCACCATTAACTACGATTTTAAATACAAGTATCTTGCCATAAATCACTTGTGGAATGACAACTCTTATTATTCTGGATACAGACCCAAATCTATTTAAGTTAGTTCTTTGGCCTTCCATTCTCTTCTGAAATAACTTCTTCAGAAAAATGACAAAAATACTTTTTTAAGTATTGTTATCTAACATGAAAAATGAATCAGATGGACTGAATAGGACACTGACCCAAAAAGGAGATATGCTAGGCTTCTATTTAAAAAAAGCTTCAGATAGTAAATGTTTAAATGAATTAAACTGCTTCAAATTAAAATGAAACTCACATGCTTATTTTCTATACTATAAGTACTGTATCACAGAGTTGTATATACGTCAATCCACAATTTAATGGGTATGGGAGAAAGAGGCATCCATTAAATAAGTTATCAAATTCAAATGAAATTTTATCCATGCATATTTTGTGTTTTATCCATGTGCAGAGTGGGATGGAAATAAGCATGCATATTTTATGCATTTTACAAACACAAAATGAGAATGAGATTTTATACATGCTCAGAAGCATATGGCATATAGACAGATTTTGTCTATTGTTAAAACATGGTCTATTAAGTCAAAATTTACAATAAATTATTTAATTGCAGAATCATGGAAACATCTGTTTAATCATACAGCTCAGATAAATGTAACTATTCTATATCTCCTTAAATTAATCCCTCTCTCCCATAAAAGCTAACACCATATTTTTCAGGAAATAGTTAGAATTTTAAAAAAAGGTTAGCAATAGAAGCATGGTAGCATGGTTTCCACAACAACTAGTCATATGTCTATGGCAAGCCAACAGTAGATCACAAAGGCAGAAGTATCCTTCTGTTTTGTGTTTTCCATTGTCTGACATTGAGAGACAGGTTGCCTGTGATACTGGTGATAATAACCATTATCAACATTAATTTTCAATGGAGTTTAAAAATCATTCAAATTGAGAGATAATTATCACTTGTGGGAAAAATAAGCAGTTTATTGTACTGTATTTATTTGACTTATATATCACCATCACGTGAGAAAGACTCAAGGCGACTTGCATTTAAAAACTCACTAAACCATGGGGAGATACATAAAAAGCCATTTCTGCCATCCCTCATCGATCATCCCTAATTAAGATCACAACACTATCTTTGGCCATGGGCTTTCTGAAAAGCCACATTTTCTAAAGCAGAGCAGGGATAGACCTCTGGGAGAATGGTAACCCGAAAATGATGATAGAGAGAGGCACCCAGGAGCTCACAAAATGCCTTTGTTTATGCCAATGTTTCACAGCTATCAGCCTTGCCAGGTACTCCAGACGAGAATCAGACGAGAATCCAGGAATCCAATACCTCCCTTGGCTGTGGCTCTTCTCCATTCCTCCCATGCTCGTTCTCACACACCATTACATACAACCGTTCTGCATAAAGCTGAACTTCTTTTAATCTATTCTGAATCTTCCGCCAGCTCCACTGGATAACCCTGGATGTTAGTTAGCACTCATAAATCAATAGAAGGGAGAATTTCTACACACGTTAGCCAAAGTTGTAATCAATCCCAACTGTGGATTGATTGCTCCCCTCTCTTGATCATTCTGCCTGCCTTCTGCCGTCCCAGCAACACTCACCGTGAGTACAAAGCAAGTGGGGCACCAGCAGTTCCCCTCATCAGCCCGTAAGCCTCCGAGCTGAGATTTAACTTTGAGAGAAGAGGGAGGGAGGGAGGAAAAAGATACCTCTGAAGATGTACAGAGGACGCTTTTGCTACAAAACTAAGCCGTGAGTCCCGAATTCTCTGTCTCCCTCTCTGTCGTATAAATAAACCGCCATTGAACCAGAAGAGTTCAGCTCCACCCACGGAAGCAGGGACTCCGCGCAGCTCCCCGATGTCTCCCGCGCAGTACGGAAGTGACGCAACGCAGCGGACAAAGCGTCGCATGCTCTTGAAGGAGACGCCCCCTCCGCGCGCCCCCCCGAATAGGATTGCAGAGCTTCTGTCGGTAGTGTAGGACTTCGTTTTATGCCTTTCACCGAAAAGTCGTGAGAACAAAACAGCTTAGAAATTTAAGGGTTTCTTTTAACGGAGCTTCGTCTGTCTTTGCTTATATATATATTTATAAAATGTGTGCATGAGGAAGGGCCTAGAGCAGGGGTGGGTTCCAAATTTTTTTACTACCGGTTCTGTGGGCGTGGCTTATTTTCTGGGTGTGGCTTGATAGTCATGTGACTCCGTGGGCGTGGCTTCCTGATCATGTGACTTGGTGGGCGTTGCTTCCTGATCATGTACTGGGTGGGCGTGGCTTCCTGGTTATGTAACATTCCCCACCCCAAAAAACCATATACTATAAACAATAACATTTCCCCCAAAAAAATTTCCTAAAAACAGTAACATTTCCCCCCCCAAAAAAATTCCTAAAAACAATAACATTTCCCCCACAAAAATTTCCTAAAAACTATAACATTTCCCCCAAAAAAATTCCTAAAAACAATAACATTTCCAAAAACATTTGCTAAAAACAATATTTCCCCAAAGTAAAACCCATTTCCTAAAACAATAACATTTCTCCCCCCAAAAAACATTTCCTAAAAACATTTCCCCCCCAAAAAAAACATTTCCTAAAAACAATAACATTTCCCAAAAAACATTTCCTAAAAATAACATTATGACAATCATTTTTTTTAAAGTATAAAGAAAAAAAAACCCAGCCACTTACTCAATTGAAGGTTCAAGGCAGGCAGGCAGGCTCAGTTGCTCACTGATGAGATGGATGCCTTTCACTTCAAGCCAGGCAGGTCTGCGAGCTGCTCGGGGTTCAGCTATTGAAGGCTGAAGGCTACAAGGCAGGCAGGTAAGGCAGGCTGGAGGCTGGAGGGACAGTGGAAACATTTGGCCACCTGCGATGGAGCCTACTGGAGGCTGGGGATCGGGCCTGCCGGCTAGCAGAGCTCCAAGAGACCTCTGGCTCGCTAATGGAGCCTGGGGATTCAGCCTGCCAGCCAGCATGCCTCTATAAAAACTCCAGCAGGCTGGGAATTGGGCTGGACAGCCAGCAGAGCTCCAAGAGAGCTCTGGTTGGCTAATAGGGCCAGGAGATTCGGTCTGCCGGCCAGCATGGCCCTAAAAAAACTCCAGCAGGCCGGGGATCAGGCTAGGAGATTTCCAGCAGGCCGGGGATCAGGCTAGGAGTGCTCCAAGAGAGCTCTGGTTGGCTAATAGAGCCTGGGGAAAACTCCGGCAGACCGGGAATCAGGCCAGGCAGCCAGCAGGGCTGCAAGAGAGCTCTGGCTGGCTAATAGAGCCTGGGGATTCAGCCTGCTGGCCAGCATGCCTCTATAAAAACTCCAGCAGGCTGGGAATTGGGCTGGACAGCCAGCAGAGCTCTAAGAGAACTCTGGCTGGCTAATAGAGCCAGGGGATTCGGCCTACCAGCCAGCATGGCCCTAAAAAAACTCCAGCAGGCTGGGGATCTGGCCTACCAGCTAGCAGGGCTCCAAGACAGCTCTGGCTGGCTAATAGAGCCTGGGGATTCAGCCTGCCGGGCAGCATGCCTCTGGAAAAACTCCGCCAGGCCGGGGATTGGGCCTACCAGCTAGCAGGGCTCCAAGAGAGCTCTGGCTGGCTAATAGAGCCTGGGGATTCGGCCTGCTGGCCAGCATGGCCCTAAAAAAAACTCCAGCAGGCTGGAGATCGGGCTGGGCAGCCAACAGGGCTCCAAGAGAGCTCCACCTGGCTATGGGAAGCTGGGGATCAGGCCGACTAGTGCTTACCTGTAGGCGGGGGGAGGCAGCTCCATTGGGGTGCAGGCAGATTCAGCAGACCAGAATGCACAGGCAAGTCCCACTCGGGAGGTTACCACTGAGTCACAAGGCGAGTAGTGGCCCACATGGTGAAGAGGCGTGTATATATAGGGCTCAGTATGGGCGGGACGAGCTTCGAGTATGCGAGGGAGGATTGAGCACGCCTTGTGGGAGCGGAGGGTGGGAGGGCAGTGCAAGCGACCGGGACTGGGGACCGGTTTGGGGGCGTGAACAGCCAGCTGTTACTAATGGTTCAGTGACCAAGGCCAACTTATCGCTACCAGTTCCCCTGAACCAGTGCGAACTGGCAGCAACCCACCACTGGTGTGTGTATATCACTTAACATGCTCAGACTAACACATCTGCCTTAATGACTTAAGTGTTAATAGTTTTTAACATCGTTTACTAGGATAAAGTATGTTTAAATATAAAATATAAATATGTATGTTATGAATTCTACTGGACTGTCAATGGACTATAGGACAAGAATAATCAAAGTAGGTAAGTATCAAAAAAGATATGTAGGGAGCATATAAGTTAAGAGAGATGGAGTTAAGAAATAAAGAGTATACCAGTTTCTTTGGTACACAATTGACAGATTGTATAGTCATGATAAATGAGAAGAAATTAGACCACTGTCAACAAGCAATTTTTCGTTTAATAAGTTTAATAATCGTTTGATCCAAGAGATTTAACAGCTTAAATTTCTAATGAAGCTATCAAAAAAGGAACAAATTAGGAATTGCATACCAAGTTTATGGGAACTGGATACCCCTGATTTGGCGATAGACTAATTTTAGGCATACAAAAAGTAACAACAAGAAATGTTTATTTGAAAATAAGCACAACTGTAAGTACTTCCATTTTGGTACTGTTTTTGTTAACTTGATTGGTTGGGTTCTTTTTTTTTTCTTTTTCCTATTTTCAGTCTATGCAGAGTACATTTACATGGGGTTTTAGAACTGTATTTGGAAACTTTCTAGAGCTCAAGCCAAGGAGATATAGTCATTTTCCAACTTGGCTTCCTTCATACTTGCTTTCAGAAACAGGACGTACCTTCTTATTTAGATCTGGTTGACACCATGGAAAATATTATTTGAGAAAATTCTACATTAATGAATTTAGGATTTGTGCTTCTGATACTCACTTTTAGACAAGAATGTTACTTTTCAGGTACTTACCTTTTACTTCTTTATTCCAAATAGATAATATATTTGCATTTTTATTACGTAATATATTTGCACTTTAAAAATGTGTTCAAAAAGCAGACTCATAGTAATCACTGATGTTATCTATATGCTTTCTTCGGGAAGTTTCAGAAATTACAGAAATTATAATCGCTAAGATTTCTTCTAGGATGGAAATATCATTTCCCATTATCTCAGCTGTTCATAAAAAACATCTAAAATAGGTTGCATGAACTATTTCTAAACTACATTATTTTAAAATCCTTAGCCTACAGAAGCAACTATGGATGAAGTCTGAAGTAAGAATTAAGTCCAAATAGTAAAAGTTATTTTTCTTTTCAATGAAAAAAGATGATTATGATGAAGATGATAACCTACTGGCTAAGCAACAATTCTATACTAATGCAAATTCAATGTTGATAAAATTTTAAGATGTTTGCTCATCCTTCTAAAGTTCTTCATATGCAACCCACTGTCTTAATTTCATTTCTTCAGGACTTTTAAAAAAACATTTAATTAAAAAGATAAAAGAAGTTTCAGTTTCTCATCAAGAAAATTGAGAATCTAACATGCGTACGTTTTATAATATGGAAAACAAATATTGCTTCAGTATTAATGATGATTGCTGAAACAGTTGATTCAAAATTTGATTCAAAATTTGATCGATATAGTTAACTTAGAAGCATCAGTCTTTCCAATTATCAAACTCAACAGCTTCACTGCAATGAGCATTAATTTCCTTCCTTCCTTCCTTCCTTCCTTCCTTCCTTCCTTCCTTCCTTCCTTCC
>JANHFM010002236.1:101724-130720 GCA_032468115.1 Grayia smithii
AAACATGGCTCTCTTTCCTTTCTTGCATTTCTTTGGAAATGTAGCAGTGCTGCTCCACAAGGTGCAGTTTAAGCTCGTTTTGTTTGGTGATGGTGGTAAAAACAACATTTGTGAAATGCCACTTGACTGGTGAATTTGAAAAAAATTAGGAAGCTACTCTGGGAATTGAAGTTCATCCTCTGGTGTTCCATACTAACAGAAATTTAATGTATGGGACACAGTTGTTCAGTAATTTACATTTCATGTATGGGACCCAGTTGGTCAATAAAAGTTTGGAGGATTACGGGATGGTTACTACATTCAAGCTCAACGCAACATCTTAATGTTCACTATGTAACATCAAAGGTTACATACAAGAACGTATTCCACTATTACATCCTTCTTATTGTTAAAATTTTTTAAATGTTAAATAGGAATCTGCCTGCCTGTACTTTAATGCTCATATTCCATGTTTTGCACTTGAGATGCTAGAGAAGAGGTCATGGACTACTCAGGCTATCATATCCTTTTCAACTGTATTTTTTCAAAGCTAGAAATAAACCAAGTAGGCTCAATCTCTTGCTGTACCATTTAGTTTCCAGTCCTCTGATCATTTGTCTGAATTATTATTAGTGCTATGCACACAAATGAGCATAATACTGAAGGTCGCATATGGCTAATGGAGCATAAAGTGGAATTATTAATTCCCATGATTAGGAAACAATATCTATGTTGGTGCAATCTAACTTGCCTTTGCCTTTTTATTAATCATATCATACTACTGACTTGTATTCAGTTTATCATCAGCTACTAGTCCAGTATCTTTTTCACAAGTATTGTCAGGCAAATATCCTTCTATCTATACTTCTGAATTTGACTTTGGTGGCATTAGAGGAGGATCTGGAGGCACTACTGTATGTATAGGAACATCACCAACTGCAGATAAGAAGTAATACTGTTTATTTTCTTCCAATTAACAGCAGGTAAATATAATTGCACTTGCTTCTTTCTAATGTACTCAGCTGTGTCAGCACCTTCCAGTCTAGGGATGTGAACAGAATAATGGGGCTATTTGTTGCATCTCTCTATGTAGTGCATTCAGAATTGTGACTCAGGTAGTCACCGAGGGGGCAATAATAATTATAAGCTAAATGTAAATCTTTGTAACATGGCAACAGCTTGTTTCCAGTTTTAGCTGGGAGAAATAAAAGGTGTCATAGGAAGCATAAAATTGGTAGATCCAATATGCTGGATTAGAAGAATGAATCTGTTTACAGTACCAGTCAAAGAACAGACACCAAATGTAGAAAGGGCTGCTATTTTAAAACATTTTTTTAAAATTCCAGATGGCAGCAAAATAAAAAAAACAAGAGAAAGCTCTGTCTGTGTTGATCTACTTATCTCATAGTTCTGGCATATGGATACAATAATCACCCGCATTGTATCTGTTCTGTGCATGCACAAATATACAATCACAAAGAGTTGTTGTCAGAGCACAGGTTCAGACTCCACTGTATTTTAAAACAAATTATGTCATTCCTATTATCTCCCCTTTCCTGTAGAAAGAAATAAACTATACATACCTGGTTCCCATATTAAACATTTTGCTGAATTTGTAGGCTATGTTAAGCTAAAATCAAACAAGCCATGATATGTGAGCTTAGTAACTTGCCAATTTACTTTCAATTGGCAATCAGGAAACATTGCACTCAGGTCAAAGTAGCTGGTGGTTTCTAAGGATTTTTACTTATTTTATAACTGTATTCAGGCTTGCTGCCATGTCCTACTAAGGCCCTTTGAACAGATGGCTTAATTTTCAAGGTGGATTAAAAACTAAGGAAAACCTGCCCCCATATTTCCTGTGGTTTCTCTTTTAAATACTAGGAGAAAATAAGAGTTATTCATTCATAAATAAACATCACTTGCCTTGGCTTTTCCCTGGAAGTTAAAGGTCAGCACATATTCACCAGGCCGTGTTTCGCTCTGCCGAATGACAAATAATCCATGGCTTTTGACTCCACCAAAGAGTACTAGCTGGGCTGCTTTAACCCGCGATAGTGTCCCGTGGAACCAAGGGAACTCCAAGAGATTGATTTCTGCTTCCAGCTCATTTTCATCTCCTGTCACAGTAAGGAAACAGGAACAATAAAATACAAAATCTGAATGCCTTACATTCAACGTAGCATTACATTCATTGCAATGCTATCTAGATGGATGTTTGAACAGAGGATGCAGGAGAAATTATTGTAGATTTTTCCACTTATCAAAAACCAATATAGGTTTGTACCTGAATGCTCTTTCAGTAAAGAGATATGGCTAATGTTAACTTTTCAGCAAATCAAAAGTGTCTGTATATTACAGTGCATACTTTTCTACTTCACGGATCAGAATTAGAATAAAATAGAACTGGAAGGAACCTTGGAGGTCTTATAGTCCAGCCCCCTGATCAAGCAGGAGAACCTATGCTATTTCACATAAGTGGCTGTCTAGTTTCTTCATTTCTGAAGGCAAGCTGTTCCACTGGTTAATTGTCCTCACTCTTAGGAAGTGTCTCCTTAATTCCAGGTTGTTTCTCTCTTTGGTTAGTTTCCAACAATTGTTTCTTGACCTGTCCTCTGGTGCTTTGTAGAATAATTTGGCCCCCTCTTCTTTGTAGCAGCCCCTCAAATACTGGAATACTGGATCAAATTATTTAGAGGTACACATAATAACTCAAATATAAATGAGTGCACTTTATATTTGAAAGAGCTATTGAGAGAGCCAGGAGGAGCCTGGTTGTGGAACTCAGCAGGAGAAAAGGGGGAAAAGACAAATTAACTGCTTTTTTCTGGTATGTGTGCTTTGCTGTGTAGAATGAAAAGGTGGATGACCCGAGTGAATGTTTCCTTCAAATCACTCAACAAGCAGAGGCTGCTGCTAAAAAAATATAAGGCAGCCCATTTTCAAACAATGAACAAACAGAAAGCTAACAGGAATTTGACAGGAGAGCTTAAGAGGAACTTTCCTAATGTATTTTTTTCCAAGCGGTCAGTAGGTATTTAACTAACCTGAGACTGGAGCAAGAAGAAATAAAAGACTTTTGTCAAATGCAGGAAAATCAGGAAGTCCAGGTGGTTTAAAATGAATATAAAGGTTTATTGCAAGCTCATGCTCTTTACAAGAATCTGAACCACTAAAAGCAAATTGGTGGTAGATAGGAGTCAAAGGAATTCAAGTCCAATTCTGGACTTAAATGTCTTGTGGGTGAGAAGGGACTTGAAATTGATGACAAATTTGACCCGTCCCTCAGGCTCCGCCTGATCATCTCCCTACATCTTTCTACCTGTAGACTTTAAGAAATAAAGAGAACGGTCATACTGCACAATCATGCCTGAAATATGATGTTTTATACATATGCAGCAAGTATAAGCTTGCAGCTGTGCACAAATAAATAGCACAGGGATTGCAGCAGGTAGTGGCAACACTTCAACTCATAAGAAAGGACCAAAATTTATTACAAAAAGAATTGACAGAGGAAACATCTCTTTATAAAGAAAAACTGAACAAAGAAGCAAAATGGGAGTAACAACTGGAAATACATAGAAGACATTCTGTACCACTGAATGTAAAAAATTACTTGGAGGCCTTTGCAGAAAACAAACAGTTTTGAAGTCTTCAATGACAGAAAAAGTGATGCTATTGAATAGAGGATGTATCTGTGTAATTGTAGCTTGCAAGAAGACACAGAAAAGTCTTTGTAGTTGGTAACTTACAACTACATGGAACAAACATCCTGACTGATTTAATCAGCTCATAGAAGGCACTGTCTGCCAGAATCAGAGATTAACTGTTATAGAATTACCTTTAAGTCTTATCAATTCCACTGACAATTATCTTCTGTAACTTGACTGAGTTTTCTGAACAAAAAACTACTGGCAGAAGATGGTTATATCTCATGAAGACTGGGCAGATGGTGTTGGCCAAAGCACATTAAACTTGATTAAGAGGGATTTAAACTGATTCCTGTGAGGATTGAAGATAAAACTCCTGAAGTAAGGACCTTGGAGAATGATTCTGGCACTGTAAAACGAAGTGAGAATATTCCCTATTAGCCCATTTAGTGAAAAATCTCAAGAAACATTGTATTGGCTCATAAATGTAATCATTTTCAGTGTCTGTACATTGTTACCATATGGGAAATAAACCAGATGAGCCCAAACTCGTAGCACAGGAAGTCAGAATGATTTAAGATACATCATATGTTGCAATGGAATGTGTGGATGACCTTGGGGAATGAGGGGAAGAAATGCTGGCTAGGAAACAATCAGAGGAAAGATGCAAGAGCCCCCAATGGCTTAACAATCAGAGAAAGAAATTTAGGAAGGACATGCCCTATTGGATCAAGCAGTTAAAAGTGGCAGTGATTTGCAAGATTCTAGAATTAGATCATCTATTCCTGGTTTACCTGAGAGGGTAACGTTGTTGTAGCAATTGAAGAACACAATTTATTTAAAAGAAAACAGTATTCCAATTCTCAGCGCTAAAAAAACTGAACAGATTAGAAAGATGAAACTACTAAACTTTTATTGGAGCTCACTCCTCTCTAGCATATAGTTATGAAAAATTGTGAGGAGCAGGATCAAAAACTGAGATGGATAAACCTTTGCATGTTATCTCTGAAAAATTATGGAGAATGAGTAAAATGCCAAATGAATAGAGAAGGGCAAATTTTCTGTTATTAAAAAGAGCAAAAAAAATAATGCAAGAAATCACAGAGCACTCAAAAACCTAGGAAAGCACTAGACCCGTGTTGGCGAACCTATGGCACACGTGCCGGAAGTGGCACGTGGAGCCATTTTGCCCGGCATGTGAGCCATCACTGAACTTACCTGCTTCTGCACATGCATGCAGTCTGGCTCTCTCGTGCGCATGTGGTTGCGCATATGCGTGAGACAGCCAGTGTGCAGCATGCACATGCAGATGGTGCGGTTGCGTGTGCGCTGCGGGGGGTGCACGCGCATCTGCTCAGCACATGCGCAGTGGGATGTGCAATTTGATGGTGCATGTGCAACAGCTCTGCGCATGCACAGATGATACGATTGTGTGCGTGCCACAGGCGCGGCATGCGCAATAGCTCTGCGCATGCACAGTGGCACAGTTGCGCACGCACATCGGGGCTCGGTGGCAAGCGAGTCGAAAAAGTTTGCCATCGCTGCACTAGACCAAGTACAGGTAGTCTTCAATTTACAACAATTCATTTAGTGAGCATTCAAAGTTACAACATCACTGAAAAAAGTGACATGACCATTTTTTGCACTTCTGACCATTGCAGCATCCCCATAGTGATCAAAATTTAGATGCCTGGCAACTGGCTCATGTTTATGCTGGTTGTAGGGTTATGTGATCATCTTTTGTGATCTTCTGACAAGCAAAGGCAATGGGGAAGCCAGATTCACTTGACAACTGTGCTACTAACAACTGCAGTGATTCAGTTATCAACTGTGACAAGAAAAGTCATACAACGGGGCAAAATTCACTTAACAAATGTCTAGCTTAGCAACAGAAATTTGGGCTCAATGGTGGTCTTAAGTTGAGGACTTCCTGTAATAAATGATTAAATTCTGAACACCTAAAGAAATAAAGAGGTGCTTACCAGAAGAATGCATGGACTTATGGAAAACAAGTCTTATTAAGTTACCTGTATATTATACTTGCTTAATATCCCCTACAAAAACCTTGATTTCAGGGAGGCACCTGACAATGATATTCCGTTCAACATGGAATGAATGGAATGTCTATAAAATGTTATTTACAACCAGTTCAAAAATTACAAAGTGTCATCAAACTGGAAGAAAGTACAGAATAGAGTGCCACAAGATTCACTTCTGCAGTTTGTACTCTTCAACATTTTTATTAATGACTACAATGAAAAGATGGAGAGAATGCTTATCAAATTTGAAAATGACACCAAATTGGGTTAAGATAGATAATATAACTGAAGACAAAAATAATATTCAAATAAACTTTCTAGCCATATGAGAAGTTCAACAGTGCCTGAAAAGATTATGAAATTATCTTCACAGGATATCATCATATGGATGCTACACAGTTGTTAGGCTTCACACTGGGCCAGCTTTCCAGGTATTTAACTATATACTGGTAAGTCATGTAAGATTCAGCACTCCATGATTTTCATTCTTGACTTTTTCGTCCTAACTTCTTGCCTGTTCTCTTGATAGCGTTGGTTGACAATGCTTCTCTCTAGCCTGAAAATTATAGTATTCTACATTACCAACTTTATGTTAGGGTTCCAGAAAACCCATTTTATTCATTACAAAAGCCAACTTGTCAATATGTTTTTATTTAATTTTATATTTCTTTACTGTACAGAGCAGAAGTTGGACTTGAAGGTTTCAGTAAGCCTATCCAACCCTATGAATATGTCATTCTAGACTATTTACCCATCTAGCTCATTATTACAACCTAGTCTCACTTAGTAGCCATTTCAGGATTTCAAACTGTTCCTAGTCTATTTGTCATAAATAATTGGAACAACATTGAAAGTGCAAAGAATGTGAGAAAATAATGGGCGTTAATAAACACAACTTTAGCAAAATTGTTGACCTGCATGATTCAATACTTTGTAAGGTACACACTGTTATCAATATATCTAAAAAGAAGCAGAAACATACTTTTTCGATTGGAGAATGAACAGCTGATCTTTTCTAAGCTGTGAAAAACATTAAGTTCCAGATCATCTGAGGAACAGAACTACTATACCTGCTGTGTGACTGCTATTGGCTGGAGACTCCAGTGTCTGCAGAAAGTTCTCTAATGGCACATGCGCTCTATATTCCCCTGCAGAGATCCTGCCATGTGGCGCTGTTACAATTGTGGTAGCATTTGATATGCTATCTGAGGCAGTTGAGCTAGCACATCTATCCTGGCACCGGGTCACATCTGAAAGATAATTTTATTTCATTTTTTAAAAATCCATGCTGCTTTTCCAAACCACATTTTCCTATGACAGAGGACTTATAGACTCAAGGCTGCCAATTGCTTCGAATCATTATTACTTTCTGTAGAGAATTTCCTTCAGCCTGGAAGGCAAACCTTCTTGGTGAGAGGACATTCTCAGGTCAGGGGAGCATTTTCGGCCAAAGGGCACTTTGACTAATAGATGAAGGAAGCATCATTGATAGCTAACCCAGCAAACAAAGCCTTGATTAGAGAGCACTAATATTAAGAGCAAATAAGACTACTAATCCAGGTGCTTCTGGTAAACAATGCCAGGAAGTCTGCTTGACATTTAATGATAATCTGAAAGTATACACAAGTCATGATTTTAGTCACTAACTAAAGAATGTCATTGTAAGCTAAATTGGTAACTGATTTGTACCTGACTTTGCAATACTATTTCTCTATAAAATGTGGAAGAGTTTGACAATAAAGCAAGCAATTCTACACCATCCGTGATTCAGCTCACTCATTGCTTCAATCTCCATTCCCTCCCCAATCCAGGGGAAGGTTACTGCATAATCCCCATTTCCTCCCGATCAACTGGGACTTGGGAGACAGAGAATAGATGGGGGTAGGGCCAGTCATAATTTTTACTACTGGTTCTCCGAACTACTCAAAATTTTCACTACCGGTTCTCCAGAACTGGTCAGAACCTGCTGAAACCCACCTCTGCCTTAATTGAATTTTTCAAATTCAATTAATATTCTGACATGATTTTTATACTATTTCATATCTAAACTTATAAAGCATAAAAACCCAGGAAAAAATACAGTAAAATGAGCTAAAATATCATGTATGTGCAAAGCAAGTTGCCAAACCAAGTGAAATAAACTTGCCACCAAATTTCAGAGTGTATCTGCAAGTAGATAGCATACATAAAAATCATCCAGGGCAGCTGGAAATGTTTAAAGTGGAAGACTATCATAGCACTATGGATGTCCCAATAGGAGCATTTTTTTAAAAAGGCTTTATGCATAATAGAGTCTCACATTAGCAATGTTCCTGAAAGGAAGGTATTAAAAGACACAAGTGAACACTCTGCAGTACCTTAGCTTAGAACAGTATGTCATGATACTATGCTGCCTAGGATAATGTAACCAGATCCCAACTTGAGCACTTTTCTCCTTTGTGCTCCTATCTATAAGTTTGATTCAACAGCTCTTTAGCTCTATGGATATCAATATTTTGGGATATCTTTCTCTGCAGCATTTTCCTCTTCCCAAAAGTATGGAGACGATTTACCTAAATTGAAAGGGCCAAGCCTTGTAAGGAGCAGGTCAACTTTTAAACAAAAAATTAAAGTCCTCATCAATCCTCAGCTAGACTTCTATTCCACAGCTTTTAGAGTTACATGATGTACATTGGCCTACAAAGTTTTAACCTTACCTCATCTTTCATGATTCCTGAATTTGGATCATACTGGAGGGTGGGACTGAAACTATTACTTCATTTTACTATTAAAATTAAAATTACAAAGTTTTAAATCTAAAAAAATCATAGGTTCTATCTTCATCTTATTCTGATAACAATCCTGTAAGATAGGTTGGGCTGACAATAGAGTGACTGCCTCAGCGTTATCCATTAGTGACATTCTGTGACAGAGTCTGAACCTCCCTGGATCTCACCCCCCATCCTGTCCTAGCCTAGTATTTTAGTCATTGCATCAGCACTGGCTCTTTCAAATTAGAAATACTACACAGTTCTTCCTGTTTCAGTGGAAGATCTTTGGTTTTAAATTATGTGAAAAAGGATTTTGCTTTTGCAGTCCTGTATTGCCACATAGTACTGTAATATCAATGGATTATATCAAACATTAGGGCAGGAGAAAACTTACCTACTTTTTACACCATTTTTTTTTTCTATTTATAACCCTGAAAATTCAGGGTAGAGACAGGGCAACTGGGTGCAACTGAGCATTTACTAGTTGGATGCCCTTTCTGATGACTATGTGGAGTTTGCAGCAGATATTTTTTCTTTGCACCCTAAGAGAGAAACATCTGCTGCTACCTAGGATTGGACTCTCAATCTTCCAAATGGGAGGTGAGCATCTTCACTTCTAGGCCACCACACTGCCTATACCATACATTATAATATAGACCTCAAGTCATGATTTTCTGAGGGGGCAACTGCTTTTACTTAATTCTGAGGTGTTTTTTTTTACACTATTTAAATGATTCAATGTCTTGTCTTTTGTGGGGGGGGGGTGTCTGGTAACCAGAATTGTAGATAGTATGCCAAGCATGGTCTCGTTCTTGATTTATATAAGGCAGTCCTGTTTTCTTTTCAATTCCCCATTCAATGGTTCAAATACAGAATCTGTATCTGTATCTGTAGCAACCACACACTAGGTTCAATTTTTCATTGATTTGTGATGATCCCAAGATCCCTTTCCTGATCCCTTTTTTCATTGCACATTCTATTGATGTATCAGTGAAGTTTGGATTTTGGGGGATAAATCTCGGTCAACTAATACTTGCTTACAAAGAGCTACATTCCCCCCCCTTTTTTTTTTTTGTCCTTTCAACCAATCTGAATGGATCTTTTTGGAGTTTTTCAACAGTCCCTTTTTGATAACATCACTGAACTTGGCATCTTATTTTGGATCCTAATTTTGGATCTCTTATAAGCAAATTGAAAAGAACCACTCCCAGTATTCAAAACTGGCATGTCTGCCATCAAGTATCTCAAGGATTCAATGCTGACATCTTTAGAAAAATCTTGAACTTTAGGTGACACAAAACTTCCTTTAGTCCTTTTTACTAAATCCCATTGCTCTGTATATTTGAATGTTTTTATTTTAAATACCTTGTAGCATTTTATGCAGAAAGGATATTAAGCTAACGAGGGTATAATTTTGTATGTTCTCTGGCTTCTTCCTTTTTTAAATTGCACACTTTACAGGCTTTGAGAACAAATGCTAGCTTTGAAAAAGAATTATTTAAGAATTCTCAGGCAAATATCTGATCCCAAAATCCCGATCTCAGGATTTTAAATTTGGCAGTAGGCATATAACTTCATATTATATGACTTATATTTTTCAGTTACTTTGATTCTCTTCCTGAAAAAAACTATTTTAAGCATAAGTCTAGATTATATATTCTCCCCAATAAAGATGAAAGCAAATACTTTATTAACTGTGTATGCACTACCTAGCATATTTTTAATGTTCTGCCATTTAGTAGCCCAACAGTCTCCTTGGCAATTTTCTGTTATTATATTTTAATAGAGCCAGTTTAGTATACTGGTTAAGGCACCAGGTTAGAAACCAGGAATCCTCCCTTAAGTATGAAGCCAGTCACTCTCTCTCTCAGCCCTAGGAAGGAGACAATGGCAAACCACTTTCAAAAACCCTAACAAGAAAACTACGGGATTCAACAGGAGTCAGTGCTGACCAGCAGGTACAAATATATATGTATCTATTGAAGGTACATGTCACACCACACCACACCCACACACAGTGACACGTTTCAGTGCAAGAGAAGATTTGTATAAGATGCCTATTTCCTTTTTCAGCTTGTTTTCTCCTACCTTAATCCTTTCAAACCTATTGCATCCACCTCCTCATCACAAGAGCAGAAAATGTCCAATTGCTTTTCTCTTTCCCCCCATATTATGGCTTGCCCCGTAATATTCCAGTCCTTAGAAGAGCTTTCACGTGATGCTGTAATTCATGATGAATTTTAGTATGTATGCGCGTGCACGTGCAGCTCTGTCTAAAACTGTAAAATAAATAATCCAGGGTTTAGGACTTCGGAGCACCCTTGGAGCTAGGACCATCAAGGCAGTTTCCCGAGGAACAGAAATCGCAGCTCATTGCGCAGGAGGTGTTTTGCACGGAAATACTGTTGCAGAGGCAGGTATGGAAAAAAAAACAGGAGGGACTGATAGGCGTGGCAGGAAAAAGACGCCAGCCTCCAATCCAATAATACCCTAGAGGCCTCGAGGGGGAAGCTTCTGTCTTCCACGCTATTGGTGGAGCAAACTGCCTTTTACCCGGTTTGGCACCCAATGTGGAGCGCGGTGGGATGAAAGGCCAGAGGCGGCATCTCCCCGCAACCCCATCCCTCCGTGTGCGTGAGCGTCTGGGTAACCGGCAGTTCACGTGTTGTTTTGCTCTTCGCGGGGACGAGCAAAGTGCGAGAAGTAACTCGCTGCGTCCGTGGTGCTGAAACTGACGGAGCTTGCGCAGTAGCCTCGGGCGGACAGAGGCGAAGGAGCGCGAGCTGACGGGAAGAGCAGACCCAGAAGATACCAGGGACAGGTGCCGCGCGTCGCGGAAACTCGGGGCTCGCCCTCCTTGAAATACCGTCCCATCCTGGGGGATGGCGACCTCCCCCGTACCGGAATCGCCCACCAGTTCCTCGGCTGACCCCAATCTCAACAACAACAACAACAACCAGCAGCAACAACAGGAGCAGCAGCAGCCACCGCCGGGGGTGCGCAAGTGCGGCTACCTTCGCAAGCAGAAGCATGGCCACAAGCGCTTCTTCGTGCTTCGCGCCCCCGGTGGCGGGGCGGCAGCTGGGGAGGAGGCGTCGCCGCAGCAGCCTGCCCGACTGGAGTACTACGAGAGTGAGAAGAAGTGGCGGAGTAAGTCCACGGCTCCCAAGCGAACCATTGCCCTCGACGCCTGCCTCAATATCCACAAGCGAGCCGACGCCAAGCACAAACACCTCATCGCCCTCTATACGCGCGACGAGTACTTCGCCTTGGCGGCTGAAAGCGAACCAGAGCAGGAGGCCTGGTACCAAGCGATCACGGAGCTGCTCCACGAGAGACATGCCACGGCACAGGGCTCTCCACGGCATCCGTCCCACTTGGCCTCCTGCGAGGACTTCAGCTACGGGCAACCGGGCTGCAGGCCTTCTGCGCCCGCCGCCTACCGCGAGGTGTGGCAGGTGACGCTGAAGCCGAAGGGACTCGGGCAGAGCCGCAACCTCACGGGCGTGCACCGCCTGTGCCTGGCGGCGCGCACAGTCGGACTAGTGCGGCTCAACTGTGATCGGCCTTGCGTGACGCTGCAGCTTATGAACATCCGCCGATGCGGGCACTCGGACAGTTTTTTCTTCATGGAGCTCGGGCGTTCGGCCTCAACAGGGCCCGGCGAGCTCTGGATGCAAGCCGACGACTCGGTGGTGGCGCAGAACATCCACGAGACCATCCTGGAGGCCATGAAGGCGCTGCGGGAGCTCGTAGAGTTCCGTCCGCGGAGCAAGAGCCAGTCCTCGTCCTCCTCGTCCGGAGGCGCCACCACAGTCGCCGTGAATGCGGGCGGCGGCGGCGGCGGGGGATTATCGTCTATGTGCAGCCGGCCCATCTCAGTTCCCGGCCGCCGCCATCACGCCCATCATCCAGTGGCGCCTCTGCCCCCCAGCCAGACTGGCCTCCTCCGCCGATCACGCACTGACATCTTGACTGTAGCAGGGAGCAGCAGCAGCAGCAGCAGTAGCAGCAGTAGCAGCAGCCACGGCAGCCGGGTGCGGACGGCCAGCGAGAGTGATGGAATTAGAGCTGACTCGCTGTCTGGCAGCCCCCTGAGCCCTGAAACGCGGCAAATCCCACATAGCCTTGGAATCAGAGGGGCCCTTAGCCCACTAGGAGGGCAAGCAGTGATCCACTCTGGTGGCTCCGTAGCTTTAGGGCATTCTTCCTCCCTGGGACCAAAGTTGACCACAGAGCCAAGCTTGGCCTCTCAACACTTATCTAGTTGCAGCGCTTCTGCTTCTGGTTCCCCCAGTGACCTAGCTGGCTTCATGACTTTTGAGGAATTAGGCTCCAGTCCAGCTGGAGACCTACTGCCTTTCTCATCTTCTTCAGCAACAAGCCACCATAGCAACACACCTGAGACTCCTCCTGGCTGGCAGTTGGATGGTTACATTACTATGGAGCGGGAACCTCTTCGCCACCAGCCATATCTTTGTGGAGAGGACAAGGTTCTCAGGAAGCGCACTTACTCTTTGACAACACCAGCACACCAAGGCTCCTTGCCTCCTCCAGTTTCCTCTGCCTCCCTCGACGAGTACACACTCATGCAGGCCACTGTTTCAAGAGCGGGATATTCACCAAAGACAACCTATACTCCTTATCCCGAGGATTATTGTGATGTGGACATTGGGTGTAGTGGCATCAGCAGTGATAAGTCACACTTAGGTCGCAGTGTGCCTAAGGAGGATGGCTATATGCCCATGAGTCCCAGTATATCATCTGTCATGTCATTGCAGACTGATTCTGATGGCTATATGTCTATGCACCCCACCAGTGCGTCAGCCCCACAGCAGATTGCACAGTCTTATTCCTACAAAATCAACAGGGAGAGTTCTCCAGATGATTGTGGTTACATGCATATGTGGAGTAACAGAACTAGGCTGCCTGGAGAGAGTCCAGAAGAAAGATTGGCCAGCGATGACTACATCAGTATGTCCCCTTTGCTTTTGCCCCCTTTGCATGGACCTTCTGCTTCAGACTCACCTATGCTCTCTACTGACCATTTCAGTGCCCTGAGGCTTGGAAAGCAGGCTGGTTACTTGGGTAGCCTATTGCATGCATGCCAACAGCAGTCAGATTCCCATGGTGAGAGAAAGGACAGTGACCAGTATGTGCATATGAACTCTCCAACAGACAGACAGAATTACACTCCCAAAGGGAAATTCTTTCTTGCTCCATGCAACAATGCTGCAGTGCATTTATCCATGCAACACAATCAAACTGAGACCTCTTTCAGCCAAAAGACAGGCAATACCCAGCCCAGTCACCCTTCTCTGGGGCTTTTGCTACCCATCATGAATGAACAGCCTCTTCTAAAGGAAATTCAGAGTTCCAGTGGAGATTATGTTGATATTGGCTACTCACTGGCGCCAACCTGTAAAGGTTTATCTTCTCTGCTTAACCCTGGCTTAGGTGGGCATAATGGCTCAAGAATTTCTAGTTATATGAACCTCAACTTTGATGGTCCACAGACAAATGCCATCTCTCTAGGGCCCTTGGAAGAAATACTTATGCCAGGATCTTGTCCTAACCCCAGGAAGTTAGACAAGCATTATTTAAAGGTTGGGATGCAGATGGCTTGCCTTTCCAGCCCGACTTCTGAAGCTGGTGACTATGCAGAGATGATTTTTAACACTGCCACTGCACCACCACAGCCCATCTCACACAAACCAGAAAGTGTTTGTGTGACTGGCCCTGGTGCTGGACTGAAGCAACTTACCCTTCCTGAGGTGGAGGCTGTTGTCTTTGCTAGTCCTCCTTTTGATCCCAATCATGGAGCCAAAGTCATTCGTGCTGATCCTCAGGGGCGTCGAAGGCACAGTTCAGAAACTTTCTTATCTACTACCACAGTGACTCCTGTTTCTCCTTCCTTTGCACACCATCCTAAGCGGCAGAATTCGGCCTCTGTAGAAAATGTGTCCCTCAGGAAAAATGAAGGTTTGGGGGGAGAAGAACAGAACAGCAGCCCCATGTGCAGGGAAACCTCAGCTGGCTTCCAGAATGGCCTCAACTACATTGCTGTTGATGCATTGGATGGAAGTGATCTTGCAGTTGGAGACCAAGTCGAGCACAAAGAGAGGTATCCTCTCAATGGAAATATCAATAGTACTTATGCCAGTATAAGTGTTCTGGCCCAGCATCTGAAAAAAACATCTTTAGTGAAAGGTGAGTTTGCAAACTTACTCCTGCTTCCCTTTCAATAACGGAGCTTTTGAAAGAGCCATTAGAGCCAAAGAAAGTACAAAATCAAAATGCTTTGCCTATTTACTTAAAATATTTTGCTAAATTGTTGTGGAGATGCTAGGTTTAAGATTATATGAAAGTATTCCAAATTTAAATATGTGAGCCTCAATTAGTGCATTGATATTTCTTAGTCTAGTAACATGTTGATGCTCCAATTGATTAATTCCTACTGAAAAAGGATGTCATTCAGAGTAAGTAGGTACTCTGAACCTTACAGTGGAGCTGGATTCCTCGTGATTTCATAAACATTTAATAAACATGACCATGACATTTTCTTGTCAGCAGAATAGAACTCATTTGCCACTTCCTTCTCCCAGGATGTTTTTTCAACTTTTTCAATCTAATCCGTTGCATCTGTGATATCCTCAGGAGAACTCTTACCCAAATACTAATCTAGGACTACCATATCATACCAAACATCAGACAAGTATTTGAAAGAGTTCAGAGATAGGGGAGCTTTATACTTTGCTGCTGAATTAGAAGTCCAGATTTTTGCAGTTTAGATACCCTAGTTTTAGTGGACCAGATCTTATTCTGCTTTGATTTTTGAGATGAGCCAAGCTGGCTAGGTTCAGAGTAAACATAAATAAAATTGTGCTATTGACATTTTTGCCCATGTATCTTTTTATTTTGCTATAGAGATCTTAAACAAGTCATGCTTTTATTCTCTCTCTTGTATGTTTTCTCCCATTGGGGAATTCTTATTGCTCTACTCTGTTATGGAATGGTAGCACTATTTTTATTTATTTTACTAAAAGAAACATAAGAGAAAAAGGAACATATCAGGTACTATAAATGGTAAATATGTACACCATATATAATACAAGAGATGTAAAACAAACCCTAAAAATGTATATCAAAAAAACTTAAGGATTGCTCAAAAGTCCTCTTCCTTGGCCCTTAAAAAAAAGACAAACCCAAATAGATTCAGGTGTTGATAAAAAATGGGCCTCAAGCATCCACTGTTGTGAATTGAATGTACATTTATTAGCCAAGGGTTATATGATAATTATTTTGGTTCTCTCCCAAATGTGAAGTTCATGTAATTCCTGATACTTTGATAAATTCAGTTGTGTTAATTATTATGGAATAGTTACATTATTTTTATCTGCAGTGGTATGCATTTTTGTTGCAAGTTTCAAACAAAGCCACACAATAACAGGTCTATAAATTTGAATTGTTTGTTATGGAAACCTGGAATAGTGAATACAAAACACACTTTCAATGTTATCTATTGATGTTAACTTTAAAATTATACCCATCCCAAATAACAATAAGGAAAATGTGAGGAAAATACTATCATTTAACAGGATAACTGTAGAAATAAATAGAAGGAATTGTAAGTTTGGTGTATCTTATAGAAATTAGCAGTTATGTTTTGTCTAGCACAAAATTTGTAACAAATTAAAAGCTGAAATAACTGTGATCTTGAAAGTGTATAAAGTAATATCAAGTTTGGGTGTGTTTGCCTTTTCCCCAGCTACATGTTACTTTGCTCCTCCAAATGCCCTCCTTGATTCAACAGTGCTCCTGTTCAAGTTTATTATTTGAATTTGCTGAACCAAATAAGGTCAAGTATATTTTACAAGATAAGCAAGACACTGAGGCAATGCGTTCACCTAGTATTCCTCAGTCCTAATCTGTACAATGCTGTGCTGTTTTAGTCACTTCCAAGTGACTAAGAGCTGTGCATTTGTCATTTAAAAGAGTCAAAGAACTATGGGGGAATGATCTTTGTCTACTGTAATTTTTAAGATCTGCACCCTCTGCTTCAGTTCAGCTCAAAAAATAAAACAAATATCTTAATATCTAAAACTGTTCATCAGCTAAGACCATACAAAATAGGTGTGTACAGATAGTCCTCAACTTATGACGATTTATTTAATGATACTTTAAAAAAAAAACCAATACAAAGAAAAAATGTTTCTTGTTTCATAGCTGGCAAGAAAATGTGTACCTTTTTTAAGAACCTAAGGTTAAATCTGTGAATATAAATAAAATGTTGCATTGAAAATGGAAGAACTATATAATAGTCATTTATGCCTAGCTAGTTTGTCTATGGATTGTGACAATATATATACAGTACATAGGTAACTGGATTACTAACATTGAAAAGTGCCAGAAATTAAAATAATACAATGGTAAAATAGATTCCTAAATGACCAGAGCCTGAAAATACTCATAAATGGCTTTATGTCAGGTTGGAGACATCAAAGAGAATGCTTTCATCTCCAAACCAGCTGAATCAGAATTTGAGGGTTTTTTATCTTCTCCTTGCCAAAGCCATGGCAGTAACTGAACTAGTTATATGGGGGAAGGGGGGATCTCCCTCTTCTGCTGGCCCTTTGGCAGGTGGGCACGCTTCTGCCCCCTTTCTACTGCATGCATGTCAGCAGATTCAATAATGGTTGAACCAGCAGAAACTTCCCATAACTTTGCAAGTAATCATCTGAGCCATCAATATGCACAAGTGGCTAGCATAATTATCAGTATAACCAGGGATTAATAGATATGACCACACACAATCAGCCATCACACCATATGGGGCATCTGCTGGATTCTTCTCACAGTGTGTAGGCAGGTATCAGCTTTTCCAGATAGATCAGATTGGGAAGCAATCTCCACTGGAAAACCAGAACTATATTTTATGAGAAAATATAGAATCTTGCAAGTCTGCCCATGTCTTTCCTTCTCTCCCTCTTGCAGCCAGAGGAGTGAGAGGAGGGCTAGTCTGAGTTTCTTTGTAATACTCTTCTGCCTCTTTGGACCTAATGCACATTTCCTCTGCCCCTGATGTTTCTCTAACAGCATCTCAATTCTTTCTCCAAAATCATTTCCTTCACTTCCTACGAAGTGAAGGTTATATGGTGATGGCACTTGCTAAACCAGGACACTTTGCTCAGCCTCTGTCTACTCATATGGTATGGGAAAGTCATGTGGGGAATCTTGGAGGAGAGAATAGATACTGCTGTTCCCCAGAACCCCACACACAAATCAGGAGATCTAGGAAGAAAGAGGGCCTCTCCTGTTTTCCTGGAATCCTCCTCCATATCAACCTCCTTCCCAAGTCCCAGCCTCAGCCCAAAAGAGGGGAAGGAAACTGGATCTTTTCCCATTAGCAAAAAAGTCCACCAATCACAGCATCTTAGGTTGCCCTATAGTAAATTACTAAAAGAGCACCATTCTCAAGTTTTGTTAACACTGTGCATCACAATCTGGTTATTTTGACAGAGTAAATTTGTGCTGGCGTACTTTATACTACCTTAAGAAATGGAGGTTAGTAAACTAAACTGGCTAGCAGGATGTCTCTAGTCAACCACTAGAGTCTTCACAGCATGAGATTTTAATACAGAAAAACATATTATAAAATATTGTGAAAATAACCTCATTCAGTCTAGACTCTAGCCTTTTGCTCATGGTGGTGCTATCAACCTGTTTGCTGCTTGCTCTTCCTGAATGCTCTTGAATTCCATGGGATGAGTGGTGCTCTCAGTCAGTCTGTTGATAGGTTGATAATTAGAGCTGAATGGTGCTTTGGTGACAGCTGAGAAATTATACAGCTGTTTTAAAGAGTTGCTGAAAGATGCAACTTTCTTCCTATGCATTCCAAGTATATTTTCTACATTATTCCTAATGCATTGTAGAGTGCCAATATGCATCATACTCATAATTGTGATACAAACGGTGGAAATGGATAATATCCAGTCCCTGAATATCATAATAGTGTTTCTAAAATATATGAGCTTGAGTCCCCAGTTTTGCTTGGGTTGTTGTTTTATTACCTCTCTTGGAGATTTATTTTCTTTTCTTTGTCAAACTGGCCTTTGAACCCATAATAAAAAAACTGTACTAAGTAAAACAAGAAGAAAGCTGTGAAGGAGAGGAAAAGGGCACATAAATCTACACTTTCTCTTCCCCATATAGCATGTAGTAAAGAAACCAGATAATTCAGAGAAAAGTCTTTTGCCTTCCCTGAAATTATTGCTCGCTTATGTTTATTCTAGCTTTAGTAGAGGAAGTGGATAGTTTTTCTTCTGATCTCCTCTTCCTGGTTCTAGGAGGAGAATGGTGGCAGTGATACTATTGAAGGGAAACTTAGCAGTGTAATGTTAAGTTAATGTTAGATGTGCAGTATCTTCTGTAGCAGCTAACATTTCTGGAACAGCTCTGAATTCCTAAGAAGGTTACGTAGAACTTAGAAAGCTATGAGGAGGGTAGGCATACCTACTCAGTAATAGAAAAAAAACAGTAAATTAGTACATAAGGATAGTCTGTGCATTTGGTTACTTTTGATTAGAACTTACTAATTTGTTTTTTCCCCTTTCCAGAATGAAGAAACCAGTTTCGCCCTTATACTTGGTAGAACTGTCATCATTTTAGATTTAAGCTGCTATAAGATCCATTTTTCTCCCTACTTCATGTAGCTTTCAGAACATTTCTTCATTATTATTGGAGAAGAAGCAACCTGTCTCATTTATCAGGATCTTTTGCAACACTATGCCGCTGTTTGCATAAATTGTGCTCAGCGTGATATCTTTTAGGACTTTGGACCTCGGCTGATGGATTGTGATCATTGCCTTTTCAGTACCACTGAACTGTACTTAACTCTTCAGCATGTTGAGAGGTTCTGCTTGCACATGCTACAGCAGTAAAATTTGGTGTTTACTAGCATATTTTCAAACCTCTACAGCACTACCTCAGTTAAAAGTCAAACTGGATTTGTATTGTGGTTTAGGATGGCTGACGTTTCCTTTCCCTCAGTGGCATAGTACAGTTGTCAGCCTTACCGAATCTATCAAGAACCCTACTGCTGTCTGGCTGCTTCGTTTACTTACATGCAAACCCAAAATAGGACCTGAAAAACTTAAAGCCAAGATGAAACTTGAGAGATTAGATTTTTATCACTATATTTCTGGTAAATATAAGATCTGCTATGGAAGCAGCAAAACTTGGTACCATGATTAAAGTGTATTGGGATGTCACTCTATACCTCTGACACATTTGTTTGATAGTTTCTTTTAAAGTTCTGCAGACTTCAGAGATCTTTTATCCTATTTGTATGCTTATGTTTATCAGCTATTCTTGGTATTAGCTTATTTTCTTGCAACTAAAATTTAGAAATGAAGGGTAATACATGTCAAAAAGATGGCAAACTTTTGTACAAAATTCAACATATTATTCAGTAAAGCTGAATATTTTTCTTCAACAAGAAATAACAATTTCCATTTTAAAAAAAGTATATTTGGGCAAAATTTTCAGTCAGTCTCCTAAAGATAATTCATAAGAACATACATATTCAGTATGTTGAAAATAACAGTGTCATGGCTGCTATTTTTACATATCTTCAGAGCTTTGATGGTCCTCCGCATGTTGCTTCTGATCCATTTTTGATTGAAGAGACTTTTTAAAAATGTATTGTTATCATTACTAAGAGCAACCCTAAGTTTTTCCTTGAACATTATCTGTGTTTAAGCAATGAACACAATGTCACCAGAAGCAGTACTTTCTATCTTTACTGAACTATTGCTCAGGATAATCAAAATTATCCTGCTTTCATGCTGAGCATTGGGACAGAGGGCCCTGTAGAATGATGCATCTGAATGTAATCTCTACTTACTCAAAGTTTTTTTGAGGGAATGGGAGGAGAGTATATGTTGAAGAATCGGATTATCAAATAAAAATAATAATAAGTAGCCCACATTTCTGCAGAAATTTTTGTCTGCAATTTCTAATATTCCTGATTAATGCCCATGCTGGTTTATGTCATGGAAATTGTGACCCAAAAATCTTGAAAGCATTAAGTTGTGGGGGAATGTCATAAATTAAATTAATGAAGATAGCTGGATATCATGTCCTCAAGTAATGGAGCACTGCATCTAAATGACTTTGGGGGAAAAGTCAGTTCCTGATACTATAATAGTCAATTTAGTTAGTTTCTAAAATAAACGAGCTTGAATATATATACTGACATTGTCAATACTTTACATTTCACAAAGGCATATGCAAATAGTTACATTCTTAATCTAGTTTACAATATGAAACCAAAATGTATAAATATTAAATTTGCTAACACTTTGCTATGTATATTGGGTCTTTGTACATTCTGCCTGATTTTACCTTAAATTTTAAATATTTTTTGCTATGTAACATTAACAGTTATTATTTTCTTTTTAGAAATATAATTGTTTCTGGACATTGATATAGTAAATATATTTCTTGGCATTGTGCTAAGGCAAAACACTTAATTTATCTTGCTGTGTCTTCCAATGCACACTATGTATATAGAAATAATCAGTGATGCTGCTGGGGAAGAGAAAACATGGAACTAAAATTTAGTCTTTAGTCTTTACTGATCTTGGCTGCTATCCTTAATAGCCATATGCAATAAAATATTATTTATTGAAGCATTAAAGTCCTTGAAGACCTGTTCTTTTTTTAAAATCAAAATTGTTCTGTATATAGCTTTCTGCTATGTTTTGGAGCCTCTTGCTCAGTCTGCTTCTCTAGACAAAAGCTCCATTAGTAAAAATGATCATTTCTGTCTTTCACTTGAAAATGTACGCTCTAGTCCTGGGAAAATACTTTCAGATTTGGAAACAGTCTTTTATTAGAACAGTACTTTTAAACAGATATTTTGTACCATCAATCCCTGTAGTGATGACATTAATTCAGGAAAATTATTGTCAACAACCTTTTTGGCAAATTAACATCTCTGCCAGTGATACCACTTGGGGTAAGTAATATCTCCAGAAATTATTATTTTTTTCATCTTAATGACTTTTTATTTATAGCTATGCATTTTAGTTGTATTTTGAGAAGTTATATTTAGTAGCTATCAGTTTGCTTGCTTGTTTGTTTGTTTGCTTCTTTATTATTAGGATTCTATGCCACACATTTTGCCAAGGCGACCGTAGGCAGCTTACAGTCAAACAATTATTATACCATTTAAACATTAAAATGCTAAAACAATAAATAATTACCAGGCAGTTAAAAATTTGGATAAAATTTGATTAACCTTAATGGAAAGGAAGGGAACAAAGTGTCTGTGAGGAAGAGGTGGGGGTCTGACTAATCCATTAACTGTCTCCAAGACAATTCCACTATCAATTCCATCCAGATATCAGGATTTGACACTAGAAATCCTTGATCTAATAAAATATTCATTTGTAAAGTCTTGTTTTATAAAAAAAAAATTACAAATAAGAGTGTGCAAAATGGCCCGTCATTTCTGCCATCATTCTACCAAACATAGAAAATTCTGATCACTTTAGAAAAAGAAATGCTACAAAACAATTATCTCTAGGAATGAGAACTGTATAATAATGTATTTTCAAGCATAAACTGGGCTGAGTGGGTTCTGTGGAAGATTAAGGAAGGGAGACCATAAACATGGTCTCTGACATTCACTCAACCATCTATCTTTTTCTTGATGTGTTCTTCTCTTCTCATTGGCTATAACATCATCACAATTTGTCATCAGCAACATTGGCAAGGGCTCTGGACAGATGGCAGGTGGCTGTCTTTCTCTCACCATAGACACATAAAATTAACCTTCCTGCCTACCCCAAAGTCAGCCCAACCTATGTAACTTGCTTACCCTCACAAGAAAAATAATAGTGAGTTCACTTTCCCTCTTAGTTGTCCAAACTGCAGATCATTTGTTTGTATGCATGCACGTGTCCCGAGCTACACAGGACCAAGTTCCTTTATAAGTGTGTAGGAATTAATAAAGAAATTAAGATTGCATTGCTCAGCTATAAAGCACTGAGCTGTATGAGACTTCTAGAAGGTGTAAGACTTCTAGAGTAAACACAACGCAAGAGTCATATTTGCAAATCCAAACAGGCAAAGGAAAAGTAAGTGCTTAATAGCTTCAACAAAGCATTCACCTTGGAAAAAATCCAGGCCACCAACCCCTGTACTAGAGGAATGTCACTCATACTATTTTTATTCTGGTTTTTTTCCTCAAGGCCTGATAAATATTGATGCATTGTGAATTTTTTTCTAGATATGATCATTGGCTACAAATTGGTATAAATGCAAACAGTACAGAAAAAGATGAAGACAGAAAAAATAAAACAAATGCCAGTGATGCTGGGCCAAGTGTGAGAGATTAAAACTATAAACATTTCCATATGCAGAATGTAATGAATTTCTGGATAGAATTTCTAAACGAATATCCTGAAATTGTCAGTTAAGCCTAAAAATAC
This sequence comes from Grayia smithii, assembly GCA_032468115.1. NCBI lineage: Eukaryota > Metazoa > Chordata > Lepidosauria > Squamata > Grayiidae > Grayia > Grayia smithii. The sequence continues at coordinate 124,641 of JANHFM010002236.1, forward strand.
CTGATGCCATTTGCAACCACAAATGGCAATACAATGTGCTGTTGTAAGAACCTTATTGTTAGGTGCTGCAACAAAACCAGTACAGGAATGAGCCAAATATAGAAAATGATCTCTGCTTACAAGTAATATCAGTAGTTCTAAATACTGAACTTCTATCCAAAGAAAAACAATCACATCAAAGTTGCTGTTTTGTTTGGCTAAAACATGAACCTCTCAAAAACTGTGAAATTCAAGTACTACTTTGTGTACACTGGAACTTTTAATTTTACAATTACTTTTCATTTTATTGCCAGTTTTCTATCATGAGTGCATTGCTCTTTTAAGCAGAGATTTTTTCCTAACTAACAGATTCCATGGCGTGAAAAAACTTGAAGGCTGTTGTACTTGACAATAGAATTAAGTTTAATTAAGATTTCTTCCATTATTTAAATTGTATGCCAGATAGTTCTGCACATGACTACATTGAGTTCAGCAGGACTTACTCCCAAGTTATATCTTTATAATACCTATAACTATCCCTTCTTGATAATAAAGCTATCAATACATTTCCATCTTCTAAACAATGTTTTGTTGTATCTAATTAATATTTTAAAATAGTTTTTTTTCAAATTCAAGTGCCTAACAAGGGGGCTGGGGAGAGGGAGAGAATGTGACAGCCTAAGAGAATTTGGCACAGCTATCTTTAAACTGATCAAACTCTGAATCCCTCATTCCCAATACTTCTATCACTTAGATACCTGAGGTAATAAATAATTCCTAGAAGACATTTTTCATTTAAATTTCAACCATGTTCTCCAGTCCTTTTGCAGGGGATTTTATTTTTGGGGAAGCCCTCAACCAGATCCACAGTGTTTAAGCTAGTAAGCAGCAGGTTTCTGCCATAGGTCATGTCAGACACGTTGCTATAGCACTTGAGTATTAATTTTATTACTTATTACTAGATTTTTTTTTTCAGGAAGGAGCTTCTTTTCAATCACAGGATGGCCTCCTGAGTCTTCTTCTGAGTCCTGATTGTCAAAGGAAGAAACACTAGGTAGAAGAGTTACTCTGAGGACAGATGTGCAACTTGGGCATCTCTGACATGTAGTTGGAGCGCAAAGGAAGCCGAAGACCCATGAGAGGTGCTCCTCAGTTACAACTCCCTGCCTTTCTGTTGAGAGGCTAAACAATTCCTCCTAAACTCTGAGCAAACAAATGTTCAAGGAGGTACAGTAAGTTGCAATGATCATTTTTATTTTGGAGGAGGTGGTACTTCAATTCTGTCTCCCTCACTTCTTTTAATGCGAAATTTTAATATCCATCTCCATTTTACACACGAACAAAAGAAACCTGTATAAGGACAATGTAATGACTGCTTCACTGCATACAGTACAGCTTGGGCCTTAAATCATATGCAAATGATATTCCCACAGTTAATGTGTCTATGGTAGTAAACATGGTTATGTTCCTAAACTTGAAAAACTGAAGAATACCTGTGTTGAAAGAAAGCAGCCAACCCATTCAGCAATGGCCAATTGTCTACGAACAAACACTAGTCTGACATATATATTGAGCCATATTCAGCCCACTACTCACTTTATGAAAAAAACCCAACTTCCATGGTCTAGATTGTACCACTCTGACACAACTTTATCAAAATGCCAGACCATTGGAACCATTACAAAGAGGTTTAATTCCTTTCTTTACAACCATTTTTCTTGATTAAATTTTTCCCCAAGCTGCTGGTTGCTCTACAGAGGAAATCTTCACTGTGAAACATACGTTCATTAAGTAAGGGATAGTAATTTTGATTGGAGACAAGATATATGCACCTTCTTTCATTGCTTCAAAATGGCACTTCTCTTCCCATGTTTGGATTACCAGGGGAACAAAGAGATCCGCCATGCCACATGAAATCCTCATCTCCCTCCCCTCTTGTTGCAACCTCTAGCTTCCATGGTCTTACCATGAAAATCAAGGAACAAACCCATTTTTTAGGGGAAACAAAGAAAATGGGGTACTAAGTCTATGATAGTTTTAATGTATTTATAGTTCATGATATCCTCCTGAAAAGAGGAACATGGGTTGAACAATCCTAGAACTTCTCCATAAATGATAGACATCACCTTGTCCATAATAGTCCTGTATTACCCAAACAAGTAATATAAAGAAACTTAAGATGCAAAACATTTGCCCACTCCTCCTGAATTATACAGTGATTCCCAAAATGAAAAAACTGATTTAAAAAAAAACGGGATTTCCTGAACAATACATGGCTTGGCTCTGGTAATAATCACATTGAATCTGAAGACAAACACCTCTACCTTGGAAAATGACACATTTTTAAACTTGATTATTAAAAGATTAATAGATTCAGGCAATTTTTCCAATTGTGCATTTTTATGTCTTTTTAATAGAAATACATATAGAAAGGAATGTACTAGCACCAGAAGCTACAAGTGCAGTATAGAAACTACCCAATGTACTCCCCATTGTGTGCCTGCTTACTTTCTTGTAATCCTTTTCTCTCTAATCTCTCTGCTCAGCAAGAGGGGAATTGAGAAGGAAAACAAATAGTTTCAGTAGGCAATCTGTCCTCTGTCTGACCAATTTCCTCCCAGTATACTCAGCCAAGATGGTATTGTGATCCAAATGCCTACCAGAGGGAGCTCCGTTTTGAGCTGCTTCAAGACCCTAATCAGAGGCAACCTGATGCCCTTTCCAAAGGACTGGTGCTACCACCAAAAAGCAGCAGCTCTAAGCCTCAGCCTCTTTCAAATGGAGAACCACTACGAGTTTCTAGAACCACTAAGAGCTTCTAGAATGGAAATATAGTCCTGCAGATAAGTTGATCTGAAAGAAAAAAGTTCAAATGGAAGTTGTTAAATCAGTCTTAAATACATGTACATGAAAGAGAGGGCATGCATGCTCCCAACCAATCACGCTTCTAGGCAGAAATGTAGCCAGTTCATGGATGAACTTTCATAGTTTTGGGAACAGAAATACAAGGAAGAAATCATCGAGAACATGAGCTTCCTACAAGGACAGAATCGCTAGATGATCCTGGTTAAGTCCCTCAATTGACTGCCTCCAGTACTGCTTCCCTTGCCTACTGAATTATACAGTAACCACGTTATTTTGTTTGTTTATTTCATTGGAAACCTTCTTAGCCAACACAGGGGATGGGAAATGTTTACTTTAGAATGCACTAAAACTGAAAAGCACAAGAAATTAAATGAATAAACATATATTTATTTATGAACCCAGAACAAGTAATTCAGGGAAAAATAAACAATGAGCTCAATGATCTAAACCACAGTGACTCCCACTTTCATCTCTGTCCTTAACCATCAGACTTTTAGTAATTCTTTCTGACATTCTCATCTTAATTGTACCCTGACAACACAGAGCTTCCCCTGCAAGCCACAGATTTGTTCTCCTCTCATTTCCAGCATGAACATTTTAACTTTAAGATACTGTAATATGTACCTTAAACTAATATCTCTCCACAGATCTACAGCAACGCTTGGCCACCATTACCTTGGAGAAAAGGTTAATTGATTCACGAACTGCTCTTTGGGGGGAACCAACTATATACAGGACAGGTTTCATCTCCTTCCCTGTGTTCAATTTTCTCTCTCCCAACAGCACCTCCATCTTGTCTGGATTTAACTTCAGACTCTTCTTCCTTTTCCAGACTATTATCAAGATTATGTGTTACTACTTTTTGGAGTTAGAATGCTGGACAGTAGTAGCCCTTTCAATCCCTAAATTATGTCTGCCAGCTTTTTCACGTAGATGTTAAAAACATAAGTGACAAGATATTACCTAATGGGACAACCACTTACTGTCCACTAAGTGTACAAGGGTAATATCTAGGTCAACAACTCAATCTAAAGCTGTCTCCAAATATTAGTAATATAATGACTGAGAGCACCATTTCAAACATCTCTAGGTGCTTTCTACACATTCCAAATATTAAATATATTTTAATTAAGTAATAATTAACCAAAATCTTGCATCTATAATGTTATATTTTTCATATAAAATACTGAACACTTATGATATTTCATGTGAGATATCATTCTCTTGCTAGATCTTGAAGATAATATTGCTTTGCATACTCTAAACCAGAGTTTTGATTCAGAATACATAAATAACAGAGTTGAAAAGGACCTTGGAGATCTTCTAGTCGTGTTCAACCAGGAGAACCTACACCATTCTGGACAAATGGCCATCCAATTTATTCTTCAAAACCTCTAGTAAAGGAGCACCCACAACTTCTAGGGGCAAGCTATTCCACTGATTAATTGTTCTTATTGTCAGGAAATTTCTCCTTAGTTCTAGGTTGGATGTCTCCTTGATAAGTTTCCATTTATTACTCTTTGTCTTGCTTTGGATAATAGGCTGACCCATCTCTTCTCTGTGACAGCCCCTCAAATATTGGAAGACTGTAATCATATCACCCCTAGTCCTTCTCTTCATTAGTCTAGACATACCAATTCCTGCAACCATTCATCACATGTTTTAGCCTCTAGTCTGCTAATCATCTGTGTTGCTCTTCTCTGCAGAGAAGAGTCGCAACATCCTTTTTTATCATGGTAAGCCAAAACTGATACAGTATTCCAGTATTACCAAATCAGTAAAAACTGGAAGTAACATTTCCCATGACCTTGATGCTATTTCTCTGTTGATGCAGTCCTTATTGGCTTTTTGGCAGATGTAGCATACTGCTGGCTCGTATCTAAGTATTTGTCCACTAAGACTCCTAGTTCCCTCTCACAGTTACTGTTTTTGAGCCAGGTATTACCTGTTCTATACCTATGCATTTGGTTTTTCTTGCCAAGTATAAAACCTTACTTTTATCAGCACTAAATTGCTGAATTTGATGGATGGGGCCCACTATTCAACTCTTTCAAGATCCTTCTCAATCTTGAACCTATCTTTTTAAATATTGATTATTCCCTCCCAGTTTGGTGTCTGCAAATTTAATGAGTTCCCCTTCTATCCCCTCATCTAAATCATTTATGAAGATGTATTGGGCTTAAGACAGAACTTTGAGAGTACCCCATTGTATACTTTCCTCCATGTAGATGTAATTCCATAAATCCCTCTGGTAGTGGTATTGTGCTAGGCTGGACTTTTATAATTTCATTTTTCAACTTCTCAAGCTTCTTGAGTTGTTTTCCCTTTTAAGATTTTCTTCCATGGAATCCTTCTCAAGCTCTTTCTAAATTTGTTACAATCTCTTAAAGTCCAAGGCTCTAGTTTGACTTTGTTCTATTGCTTATGCTTGTATTATGTTGAATTCTGATTCAAAGTTTTTGCCACTTCAACTGTTTCTATCATTTCATCTCTATCACTTTTGTTCTATATTATCTCTATCTATTTCTATATCTATCTATCTATCTATCTATCTATCTATCTATATCATCCTATCTCTATCTATCTATCTATCTATCTATCTATCTATCTATCTATCTATCTATCCTATCATTTCATCTTCAGTTAAGAGTTTTGAATGAAGGCTAAATAAGTTGAGGTTCTTTCTTAGACCAAGATCTTGATAGATAGTATCTGAATACAAGACTTTTGTGAATGGGAATCAACAAACTAAATTGTTTCCATCTCAACAAGAAACTCGCCAATTCCATCCTGAAGGCCTACCTGAACAACAACCTACCATACTCTCTTATGATCCTCACCCCAAATACCTCAGACTAACTTTGGATTGGACTCTCTCCTATAAGAAACACCTAGAGAACATGTCCACTAAAATCAATACCAGGAACAACTTAACTCCAGAAACTAAGGGGATCGAGATGGGGAGCCTCAGCCTCTACTCTCAGAATATCAGCACTAGGGTTGAATACTGCACCCCTTGTTTGGCTTAATAGCTGTCACACTAGCAAGATCGATGCCAGGGGGGCCTTCGCCCAGGTTCGCCTGGTGCGCCAGTTGCGCCCGTTCCTGGACCCTGATGCCTTGCGCACAGTCACTCAAGCGCTGGTCATTTCCCGTCTGGATTACTGTAACTCCCTCTACATGGGGCTGCCCTTGAGGTGTACCCGGAGGCTACAGTTGGTTCAGAATGCGGCCGC
>JANHFM010002236.1:138166-158913 GCA_032468115.1 Grayia smithii
GCCGTGGGAACTTCAAGTCCCAGAATTCCTCCTCCTGTCATGTGCTTACCGTATCTCAGGTGGCTCCTCAGGCAGCAGCGGCGATGGAGGTGTGGCTTTGGAGATGGCTGCTTGCAGTGTGATGGCAGGTAAGCAATAGCGTGGCGATGGGGGGGCGGTTTGGAAGTTTGCTTCCAATCGGTGGCTGCAAAGAAGGCGGTGGCGATGAGGGGGCGCTTTTGAAGGTGGCTGCTTGCGGTTGGCTAGCAGGTCACAAGCAGGTCAGGTGGCAAGGGGGAAATTCTCAATTTATAGCAAATGGTTCCCAGAACCATTTGCTATTCCCCTTGCAGTTTGGCGGTTGGATCCAAAATACCGCCAATCAGCTGTCTGTGGTTGCCGCCATTGCTGCTGTTGCCGCTGCCACCGCCACCACTGCCATCACCATCGCAGCAACTGCCCCCCCTTGCCCCACCAAATGTGTACTGGTACATTCGGTGTGTAAGACGCACTCAGATTTTAACCCTCTTTTGGGGGGTAAAAAGGTGCATCTTACACTCCGAAAAATACGGTAATCTCTATATTTACTTGGATCTGGTCTGCAAAACTCTCAATGACCATTAGAGGGCAGAAAGAAATGTATTTTAACACTTTGATGCCATCTAATGGTTGTATTTTTGTTGCCCACATCCAAAAGCCCCGGTGAAACTTTCTTCCAAACAGCAAAAAGGTCAATGTAGTGTTCCAATATATAAATACCCCAGGACTGGTGTGAATTACTTGTGATTGACTGGTTTACAGTTTCAAACAGTGTATCAAAACAAATTTTGGGCACAAAATCAGTCATTACAACTGAGCCTAATAAACTTATGCAATCATTTGAGCTGAATGTTGTATAAACATTTCAAGTGACTATTTCAGGAAGAAATAAAAATTAAAAGGGTTTTATATATTTGCTATGTACCTACCTGACTCACAGTTCTTTCAGCACAATTGTTCTACATTTCTTGATGCAATAATAAAAATTAATTGCATATGTTAGAAAGTAAATAGAATATTAAGTAATTTAGTTAATGAATCAATGTATAAATCAATTAGAAATACATTAATTAGAAAATTCATTGCATATATTAGATATTAATTCATACAAACTAAAATTACTTCAATTTATATTTATAACTTTTCCCCTTTGAGCAATTACAAACAAAAAACAATTATCTACCTCTATTATTATACTGTATTTCTTCTTTTCAAATATATAGTATATTTACTTGGAAACATTGTTCCTTTTGTCCTTTCCCTCCAATAGTGTATGATAACATAAATATAAGACAAATTTTGCATATAGATTAGATTTTTATCCTGCCTTTATTATTTTATTAACTCAAGGTGATAAACATGCCTAATATACCTTCCTCCTCCTATTTTCCTTATAACAACTTTGTGAGATGGATTGGGCTGAGAGTGATTGGCCCAAACTCACCCAGCCACTTTTCATGCCTAAGGCTGGACTGGAACCTACAGTCTACCAGCTTCTAGCCTGGCGCTTTAACCATTAGACCAAGTTGGTGTATTTAAAACAGGTTTTTTTCAAAATTATTGGTAAAAGATTAATCAAAGTTTTAATTACAGGCTCAGGAAATTACTGACCCACAAAAGTTGCTCTGCTATCAAAATATGAAAATTATGTATTTCTAAAATACGATAAACTTCAAGGTTATTAAAATGTCTGTAAGTCAAAGCAAATATCTTGAAAAACTCAAGGAAAAAAGGGTCTAAAGTACAATAAACCAACATAAACCTAATGCTACAATATCAATTCCTAAGTAATTATGAAAGAATAGCTATTTCTGGACAACCACTGTAATAGCATTATCCTCATGGTTGGCACAATTGGATTCACATTCTTTTGTGTATGTGTGTTTGTGTGCCTTCAGGTCAATGGTCATTCCTTGATCTTTCACCTGAACAAGTCTCTGCAACTTTCTTGACAGGATTTCAGTTTGGTGTAATGGTGAAGACAGATAGCCTGGAAAGCAGGAGTAAGTGAGCCCTAGTCCCAACTCAAAGCTAAAAGCTAGCTGGGAGACTTTGGGCCAGTCTCCCTCTCTCTTAGCCCAATCCCCTCATAGGGTTGGTTGTTGTGCGGATAATAGGAAGAGGGAGTATTAGTTATGTTTGACATTTTACAGTGTATAAAAAGTTTTTAATAAAAGGGAGGGATACAAAAATATAATAATAATCTCAGAAATGTTTGGTGTAGAATATTTTTGTATTATGATTATGTTCACAATAGCACAAGCAGAGAGATGTTGCCAAAGCAAATAATGCCATAAGAAAAGCAAATAAAAAAATAAAAAAATATCAAAGTGCAAATGCTACTGGGATTTAAATGCATTACATATTATTTTATTTTTGCTATTTTTTTATTTTTCAGTATAATTAACAAAATGATAAAGATGTTATAAGACTATAACAGTCTATCCTTAACTACAAAAACCCACTGAGTCACTTTGGGTCAGTTACTTAATTACTAGTCTACCTCATAGGTTGCTGTTTGGGGGAAAAGGGAAAAAAGAATACTGTACATCCATTGCCTTGAGTTTCTGAGTAAAAGGTATACATCTAATAAATAATAATGTACTATGTCAGTGAAAAGGAATGGCAAAAATAAGGATAAAAAGATGCCCCATGTAAAAATCCAATATTAATCCTAGCTTTACTTATACAGTGGTACCTCCCATACTCATTGTTAATTGGTTCCAAAAACAGGGAATACCAAACAATTTTTTCCCATAAGGAATAATGTAGAATCACAAAGCAGCCAACACCAAGTTCTAGCTTGTGCGTTGCATACCAAACAAACAATGAGTACCAGGACAAAACGTTTGTGTCAAAATGCATAGAATACCAAATTTGATGAGTTTCAAAGCAGTTGAGTATCAAGGTACCATTGTATATGTAAAATGTATGAAAAAACAGTCTCATCTAGCTGTATCCAAAAATATTGGCAATAGTTTCTTAGGAAAGACAGTTTTAAACCATGTGTCTTAAAGTATTAAGATTTTGAGATGTCTGAATGGTTCTAGACAGAATGACTGGCTTAAGGGACAAAATGTCAAAAAATACCTAAAAAAAACCTTGAATAATCACTAGATGAATTGTATGGATCAAATAATTTGATTTAATAATAGTGGAGGTCTAATTCCCCTATATGTATTGTTGCCTTTACAAACTGCTATCAGGTTTGCATTTTATTCCAAATCAAGCTTTGCACAAAGTTTTCCCAATACTTGGGAATTTAATTCCTGAATAGGAATTAAAGATTCTTTGTTCTAAACCAGAATATTTTCAGCTTATATTTGTGTTACCGTATTTCTCCGAAAATAAGACCGTGTCTTATATTTTTTTGAACCCTGAAGTAAGTGCTTGGCCTTATTGCCATGCGCTTAAAAGCCTGCTTGGGCTTATTATCAGGGGATGTCTTATTTTGGGGGAAACAGGGTACATATATGTAAACACACACACACACACAGACATAGAACACACAGAATTTCTCTATACAAAACCTAGAAAAAAGGTGTACTCTCCATTGTGGTCATACAGAAAGCTTCCTTTTTTGATAACAAATTGCATGGAGAATTAGAGATGAATGTAAAAAACCAAACTTCCAGTATCCTACTCCCAATTATCAACATGTCATTCCAGTAAAAAAAAAAAAAAAAGTATTTTAACTGTACTGTTAGGCAGTTTAATTTTTTTAATCCCAGGGCTTCCTTTTTATCTAATTTGTTTTTCTGTAAATGTTTATCTAATGGTTTCCTAATTAAAACAATATAAATTTTAAATTAAAGACAGAAGAAATAGAGAAAAATATAGAAAAGTGGAAAAGAAATAAAGAAGGAAAAAAAGAAAACCTAATAATAATAAATGGCTTTCAAAGTTTCTTTCTTTCCATAATCTACTCTTTGTACCAATCAAATCCCTAAATCATCAACTCATTTTTTTCTTTTTTCAGTAAAAAGTCCATAGGGAGTTTCAAGTCACTAATAAATGGAGTAATTGATCTTTCTCAAAGCAAAAAGTTAGTTGTGCCATTTCTGCTAATCCCATCATCTTCACCAACCATTACTCCATTGTAGGTGTTTCAGAATCTTTCCATTTTTGTGCATATTGTTGCTCTGTAGCAGCAACCATATATATTTGTTTCTCTTAACCTGCTGTTTCTTTCCCATGAAATATTTCTTGTGCTGTGACCCACAAAAGCATTTTCAAGTTCAGTTTGGAATATATCCGTTCCATATTCTCAATATGGCACTTCTGATACAGTAATTTTTAAAATCTACATTCTTTATAGTTCAATAGAGCACCATGCTTTCCAAACCTCAGATCATGCTAATTCAAACGTTCTTTTATTTTTCAGTAGCATCTACTCTTTATCCAAAGAAAACTACTGGCCGCAAAGTAGTTTTATATCAGGCAATCTCAATCTCCCAGAGAGAGGGTGCACCCAGATTTGAACCAGGACCTCATGATGAAAGTAAATAAAAATCCATAGGAAAATATACAGTGTTCATTTTGCAATACCAGGACTCCAAACTAAATTCTTGGGCATGACCAGGTTTACCTGCCTTTGACACTGTATGGTAATATCAAAATGATTATAATCTTTAGATATATACCTTTTCTTATTTAAATACAGAATGAGCGGTAAAAAGTATTTAAGTAGCCATTCCAATGAATTGTTTTTCCTTTAATGCTATTTATAATATTAATATTAAAAGATGTTAATTATGAAGCACAAAATTAAGTTAAATTTGGAGATTTAATCATATGTATTAAAGTAATAGTTGCCAGATTTCTCCTGCCAAGCTGGACTAGAAAATGACAAACGAACAATCAAGGATAAAGAAAAAGACTTCAGATAAATGAAATATCATAGAAGAGCCACCCATCAACTATTACAGTACTTAAGAATAATTCAAGAAATTGCAAGGCTTATTTACAGTGAAATCAAGGTTCGAATTTTTGCCCTCTTTGTGCTCTCTGCTTCTACAGTCTAAAATAGTTTCTTTTGTTTATGACAGTTGTACAGCTACACAACTCAAAACAAAAGAAACACATACCGTTAAAATACTGCAAAACAATTACATGATGATCAAAACAAAAAGCTTGTTGTATCCCACCAAATGGGAAATCTGCTCCTCTTGTCCCAAAAGCTGGGAGGAAAAGCCAGATCTTAACCTTTCTGAAGCTTGCAGTGCTGAGGCCAGCAGTGTACCAAGAGGAGAAAGACAAGTCCAAAGCCTAGGGGCCACTGCTGAGAAGGCATGCTTCTGAGGTCCCACAAAATGGCATTGTTTCATCTTGGGCCCTTTCTGTTGGGAGATGTGGGATAGGCAGATACCACTGGAAAAATGCAGTCCCATAAACAATTCACTCCAATGCCATGCAGTGGTTTACAGGTGACAACTAGCACTTTGAATTGCAACTAGAAATCTATATAGAGCCAATGCATCTTGTGGTGTCACAGGAGTATAATGAGGAATGCTTTTAACTACCTGCATAGCTACATTCCAAATAGTCTTCATAGGGCAACCCCAGGTAGAACAGGTTGCAGTTAATTCACTCAGGAATGACTAAGGATGAATGACTAGGAACAGTCCAGGAAAAGGTACAAATGGTGTACAAGACAGTTATGTAAAAGTCTCTATTCTCAGCCGCTCTTTAGACAGGAGCTACGAGTCCAGGAGGACTACAAAATTGCATGCTGAATCCAAGCAGGGTAGTACAAGCCCATTCAAAGTTGAAATATCTGCAGCCCAGGTCCTATGGGGCCCCACAGTCACTGTCCTGGTAGGTTAAGCGGAGTCTGTCCTTCCATATCAGCAAGTGATAGGCCTTGATGTAGATATTAAAAAAGAAGGGGAGAGAGCCCTATGGCACTCTTCAAAGCAGGGATCTAGGAAATGACTCTGCCCTCAAACTGACTGGAACCTTCAGACTTTGAGGAAGAACCACAGGAACATAGTGCTCTCTATACCCAAACTCTAAACTTGACCAGGACACCATGAATAGTTATGAAAAGTTGTGAAGTCACCAGGGGCGAGGATGGATACACTGCCCCCATCCTAGATCTGCCACAAATCAAGGATGACCAAGTTGTTTCAGTACTGTACCAGGTTCTGAAACCTGATTGCTACCTTTGGAGCTGTACTCTGATCACATTCTCCATTTTTTCTAAGAAAAACCTAGAGACAGGATGAAAATTGTCCAAATCACAGGGATCCTGCAGTGGTTTTTTTTGAGGTGGAGACTCTTATCTCTTTCAGAGTTGGAAGGACGATCCTCTCTCAAGGAAGCATTCACCATTGCAAGGATCTACCCACAAGGCCTTAACTAAGAGGAGCAGGGGTTGAAAATACAGATTAATTTTAGTAACAGACTAAGCTAATATCTAACTGTCTATGATTCTCTGAAAACAGAGAATCATATTTTGCAAACCATGTTTTTCCATGGAGCTAACTATGCTGAACTGCTTTATTCTTCCCTCAATTCAGAACACAACATTCAGCAACAAATGTGTTAAAATATCTTTTCTTAAAATTAAAAAAAAACATTTTATTAAAACAAATAGAAGTTTTATTTGTTTACAATGCAGTGTAAAAACTATGTTGGATCATAAATCAGTAGATATCTCCATGTTTAATTTCACTTTTTAAAGATAAATACAGACAGAATACACATTTTAAAAATGGTAATTAATGATCACTTCCCACAAATCCAGGTACAATGCAGTTGTATCAGAAAGACAGACTGGAATTACAATTATATTATTGTTACATTAGATGTCATTTTTGCCATTTCTTCAGGGGAATGGCTTTTTATAACTTCTTTGATAAACTGTTCGAGTGCAGTAAAGTAGCCTTGGCACTGCCAAGTGTCATTATGAGTTCCATCTGGAAATATTGCCAATCTTTTAGTCCGAGCAGGGGAAAGTTCGTAAAGTTGCTTCATCATAACTGGAGGAATCAATTGGTCAGCAAGTCCAGAAATGAATAGTGAAGGCATCCTGCACTGAGATATTTTTCTATAAGACAGGAACTTGTTCTTATAGCACCATAAAGGAAGGTACCTCATAGGGACAAAAGAAAACAGAGTGCTGGCCATATGTGGGATACTAAGGAATGTATTCTCCACCAAGATGGCAGAAATCCTATGAGAATTTTCAGAGGCCAGGTGAATAGCAACTGCTCCCCCCAATGAACGGCCAAAAAGAAAAATTTTTGTCTTGTCAAGATCTGATCTAGTCATCACATAGTCTAGAACAGCCTCAGAATCTAAATAGATGCCATCCTCACTTGCTTCTCCTTCACTCTTTCCATAGCCTCTATAGTCAACCAATAATAAATTTACTTTCAGGTTTACCAGCATCAATAAAGCATTTGGTAGTCGATGCCCAATGTTGCCTGCATTCCCATGAAAATAAATGATAGTAGGAGAATATGAGGAATTATCACCTGTGAATCTGAGAAGAATTAGGTTGAGCAACACACCATCTTTGGTTTTGATAAAGATATTCTCATGTGGGATGCCAGTAGGCATGGGAACATAGAGTCGGGATGAAGAGGGTTGTTCAGGGAAATAAAGCAACACATCCTGGAATTTATATAATATACCTGTGATAGATACAAATATTAACAGAGGTAAAATCAGGCCACCATACAAATGAAAAGTCACTATCAAAGGTAAGAGAGAAATACGGCAGACACCCCAGGACCATGACACCAAAGCAAGCAGCCATTTTTCAATGGAAGTCCAAAGCATCCATGATTTTTCCATTATAGTAGCCAATGAATCTCTAGTCCACATGAATCCTGAAAGAAGAAAATACACTTAAGCTTAAAACAACATGAACAAAAAAAGTAAAGCAAAACAAATGGTAAGCATAATATATCAAAAAAAATAGATTGCTCTGATAACTGAGCAATGTTTTCGAAAAATAAAACAAAATAAGGGTGTCATCTAAGGCACTTGAAAAGTATATTAATTTAACAAATTAATAAGAAAATTAAATTAATTTAAAAATTCATAAATAAAAGACAGAGAAAACAGAGGTAAGGAAGGTTGAGAGATTCAGCCCTTTCTCTCCTTAGGTTTGACTGATGCCTTCTAAATTAAGGCAAATTTAATTTGTTCTCTTCCCCCATTCACCCCAAAAGAGAAACCCAATTTAACTAGATTTAATCAAAATTCCATCATTCAAATCCATATGACATACCAGCTCATAACTGCAATTAAAACTCATTAGTTGGCAACTCAGAGCCATTACTTAATGTATAAGGGCAATATTGTGTTCAATATTGGTTTTGCCCTAGTATGAAAGAAGAAAGGAAACTTCATTGCCTGCCATATAATCTCAACAAATGATGATCTTCCTTTGGCTATGCCTTAATTGAAAATACTTTTACAATTGAGACAGCTGATTTTTACCAACTCCCCTCCTATTCTCCTTCAGCACTATATTACACTCTGTTCTAAAGACTGAAAGGATGGATTACAAAAGAGACAATCTTACTATGAAAATATGCTGTCTAAAAATTTTCAAAGGCATTGCGAGCTGGAACACAAAATATATTAAGTGAAGAAACAGGGCAGTGTAATGTTTTGGATCTGAAGTGCTTCCCCAAAGACATGAGTAGCCTTTAATGAGACACAGACGGGTGCAATGTTTGTACTTCTACATGCAAAGTACCATCTCTATTCCGCAAATTATTATTTAAATGTGAATGTAAGATGGTACAATCAAGTACATAGAGGGGGTGTAGAATAGGTATCACAGACTTTTCTAATTTATTACTTGAAGGTAAAAGAAAGGATCAACTTTGGCCTTAGATGTGAGATACAAGATGCAGAATGGCTGAGATAACGAAGTGCTGTAGGACAAAGGAATGCAAGTGACGAATCAGGATAACATCACAGCTCATGTAAGAAGTATTCAATTGCAGATGAATGACATCTTTTTTGTAATATGTTGGTTATGGTTTTTTCAACATGGGGTGACAGAAGCTGTATTCTTTCTAAAATATGCAAGATAACTAAGACTCTTTTCTACTTTTAAAACTTTCACAAAGCCATGTGTTCTTCCAAAATGATGGTTCCTTGAAGAATGAAAACATCTTCATTGATGGTTGGTAGAATGTTACAATTTTACCTGCTATATTTCAGAGGTAAAATTTCTAACTTTGAGTCATATCCAAATGCAGATGAGAAAATGACAAATTTTGATGACACAAACTTTCATATTAAGCTTAAGTATACATCTTTTCATCCTTTTCCTTAACATCCTATTTGTGTTGCATCATTTTAAACTATAGGCCTGAGGGTATTTACTTACTTCAATTAACACATAAGCTGTTTTAGCAGCCTTCTAGGTTGAACAGCAGCACGTTAATATTTTTAAATTGATTAGTAAGGTTCTTCAGCTTATTAAGTGCTGAACCTGTAGAACTGATTCAAAGACTTAAATAATCATTACCATCCAGTAATATCTATACTAGCATAATAATAATTATGCATAAAGTTTTATGGACAAATCTATTTACTCTAATTTTGAAAAAAGTTGCTGGAAAAAAAACCTTCTAAGGCTACCAATAAAGTCTACAATCAGATAATGGTTTGATCCATAATAGGATGAGCAGAACTATAGCTATGCAACAGAGTTTCCTGTCTCATCCAGACCACTTGCTTTATATTGTAAACTACCCAGAATCACTTTGTTCATGGGTGTCTAACTTGCCGCATATGTGACATTTTTCCATTGCTGGAGCTGGGGTGGGTGTGGCCTGCACATGATGCATTCAAGCCGCGGGCCACCAGTTTGACTTTCCTGAATTAGGGTGATATAGAAATGTGATGAATTAATGAACTGTTTGAGAATCAGATGGCCATTCTAGCTGCAGTATCCTTATATCCTTCAAACCAAGTGCTTACAGTTGAAGGACCATCAAGAATAGCATTGGAATAGATTGCAGCTGGATCAGAGAACTAGGAACTGCACTGATGTGCTTTCATTTTGAATCACACGAACTTTAGCCAATGTCATATAGAAAAAATATTTTAGATACACAAATGCTTTAGTCTAATGACATACCAAAAATGACTTTAGGAAAATATCACAAACATCTCATCATTCAGGAATCTAGAAATATTATATCAGCACCCATGAATTTGAAATATCTTTCTTTAGCCCTACAGGGCTGTTACTTAAAAGCATAATGATGGTTTTGTGCAAAGGATAATTAAATTGCCTCTCAGAAGTACTACCTTCTTTTGGTACTCTTAGATTTAATTTTTAAATCAGATTTCTAACAAATATGATAATCAGGATTGTCAAGAAAAAAAACCTTGTACATTAAAATTAATAGTATTTCAGTCTTACTTCAAACTATTATAAACTACTACCACAGAATATCATAGAATTTTAAATGCCTGATTTCACTGAGATTACTTTGCCTATTTATCATCCACCTATCCCCTAATCTTGGAACTGAACAACTGCAACAGTAATATTAATTTTACAGTGTTTTTTTAGTTCTGGTTTTCCTTCACTCTTTAAAAAAAATAAACATAGCTGTTGATTCTTGTCATTATTCCAGCCCTGCAAAATATATGTTTAAGTGTTGCTTATCCTATATTTATTCCTTGGTAATAATAAGTAACGAAGAGATGAAAGATTACCAGTAATGAGTAACAAGAATCTATTTTTTAAACAACTATTCTGCAGATTTCATTATTTTTTCAGCTGTTAAGTCTGATGTGTTTAACTTGCAGCATCATGAGAATCATTTAAGTGTTCTCTGAAAATTAAACTCAAAAGAAAATAGACAGACTCAAAAACATAAATGGGAATAAGATACCCTTCCTACTTTCTCACATGTTCTCAATTTCTAGAATAAGTTAATGTTCAACTTAATGTGCTAAATAAAAAGTCAGATTCACAAACCTTATTAGAAATTGATTTATTTCAAGCTGACCACCTTGTTTTACAAGACAAAAATTGGTTTCTAGATCATACTAACTTTAAATTTATTATATAAAACAATGTTACAAAATTACTTCTACCATAGGGTATGGTTATAGTACATAAGTCTGAGGTTTCAAATCAAATTTGTTGCAGACTCCACACAATGTTAAGCTATTGCTTGGAAATACTGTTTGTGTGCCTTTCAATCTGCTTTACAACAAAATCTTTAAAAATCTGTTCTTAAAGTAATCAAATCAATTATCCTAATTTTTAGCATTATTTTTAATACCAAGGTTTACATTAGTGCAAATTCTTGAAATAAATATCTACAGATATGCTCTATATAATATAGAAGAATAATATACTATATTTATAATAATAGCATGGAGAAAATAGTTTAAATTGGCCCCATGCAATCAATACTTCATACAAAAACAGAAACCCAACTATATATCCACTAATGGTATCTCAACATTGGAAATTGCTTTAATTCACTGATAATCACATTCATTGTGATATAAATGAATATCACAAAGGCTTTGGTGTTCTTGTTTGTGTACTCGAAGCCTATTGTATTTCTGAAATAAGCCAGTATTTTTCCAGACCTATATAATTTCTGGGTATGAGCCAAGACATTTATTAGCAATCTAATGTAATGTACATAAACAGTAGAATTTGGCACTGACCCAAGAAACTACATGGTAATATATGCTAATAGAAACACAAAAGGCAGCTGATGCTTTCATACCTAAGGATCAAGTTCTTGAAGAAAATGTCTCTTACATAAGCCATCTCTTTTCAACTTTAGATCAGGAACTGTTTTATCACAAAGAATTCCCATAGGATTTAGAAATGGAGCTAGGACAGAAAATAAGGAAGTTCAAACAGTAACTATTTCAATTACTTACTACTATATTTGTTTTGAAACTATCTCAACTGTTCACAAACCCTACTAAAGGCATTAAATATTTTAGTAAGCTTTATGTTACTGTATAGTAAGCCATAAGAAAATGTGACCGATTGGAAAGAACTACAGTGTCATCCACTTTTAGAAGCTGAACCCAGCACAGTGTTTTAACACTGTGGCTCTCCTCTGGCCAAACCTGATCGACAGTCCGATCTTCTAACGTATGTTTGTCTTAGAAACAGTCGTGGGAGCAAATCGGATAGGCAGAGGATCGGGTAAAATAGTCTAATCTCAGCATTAGCTGTTAACTAGGGCCAACCTTTCCCAATCCGGGGCAGTTCAGAAAGTCAAAACTATAAATTCCAGCCTCAACCGCCATCAAGGGTCATTTAAGGCAGGGGTCTCCAACCTTGGCAACTTTAAGCCCGGCGGACTTCAACTCCCAGAATTCCCCAGCCAGCTGCCAAGGTTGGAGACCCCTGATTTAAGGGATGAGCCCCATTTCGGAACCCCGCGGGGTGAAACGTCCTTATCGAAAGAGCTCAGAAATCCCCCGGCCTCGAGTACGAGGAGGCAGCGAGGAAATGCTTCCAAGAGGAGAAGTACCGGCACATATGAGCAACCCTTTCGCGCCCACCCCGGGGATTTTCGAGAGAAACGCACAGCGGCACGAAGGGAGAGGCAGAAGGCGAAAGCGCTCGATAGACACTTCGAGACGGCTGTTCCCCCCACCCCACCTCGAAGGGGAGAAGACGGCGGCGCACCCTCCGCTTCCTAGCTAAGCGCCCAGGCCTCTCTGCTCGAATCAGCGGAGTTCCAGCACACCAACCTCATCGCTGCCCGGGACGGGATACTCTGCACCCCATCCTTCTTCCTCTTGGACCAGGCTCGACTCGCCCTGCCGTCACTTCCGGGAAACCGAATCGGTAACGTCACAAGTGCTTCCGGGCAACGAGTGACGAGGACGGATCGTCTTGAACGCTGCGCACCAAGTTGGTGAACGCAGCAGAAATTGGCCAGAGAAGGGCTGAGGGGGCGGGGCTTCTTTCTCGGGTTTGAGGGCAGGTCAGCGTTCCGGTTTCTATGGCGACTTCCGAACCGTTCCTGTGAAGTTCCGGAAGTAGCGCTTTAATAGGCCGCGGTTCGCCGTGGAATGAGGAGGTGTCGCTCTCCCTGATGACCGTAGCTTGTGATCTGCCGGTGAGAATATACATTTGGGTACATAATATCACACCTACTCGTGAATAAGTGAATAAAGAGCAGAATTTTTAACCCAAGTAGCATGAAAAATGTGCCACCTACCAATAAGGCAGTCCTTGAAGTTTCTCTTAGTTTTCACATTTGGCTTCTCTGCGGGTGGTTTATTTTTGGGTTAAAAGTTCAAGGGCTGCAGTGTCTGCAGATGGACTTACTCGCAAACATATACACACCGGTACTTTACTTTCAAATGTAACCTTATATACTTGTGGATACATTCATCTACGAATAAGCCGAACCCATTTTTTCTGCATGTACTTTGGCACTTCAAATTCTAGGCTTATGCATGAGGTATATACAAGAATTTACAACTGGGCTGCTTAGTGATTGTTTGAAGTTACAACAGACCCTTTCGGATTTAAAGGTTTGAAGGCTGCCTCCCCCATTGGTCACATGACAACCAGCCTGCATTTATGATTGTTTGCAATGGCCTGCAGTCACATGACTATGACTTATGGTCAAAACTGGTTTTGTTTCTGGTTTCTGACAAAGAATGCTCCGTAGCAAACTGGGTTTGCATAATGGTTGCAACATTCAATTAACCACGTTTGCATAACAACTGCTGCAAAATTGGGGGCAGTCACATGATGACGCAGTTGATCCTCATTGTGACTTATGGCCATAATTGCAAGCTAAATTATGGGCATAATTCGAGGACTACCTGTATAGTACCTGTATGTTGTAGAGGACTGCTGGAAATGGGTCAAAAGCTGTACCCAACCCTGCTAAATTAGGCAGTGCTGTGCTTGATCCTGTTGGTTTTTTGCAAAGCTTTAAAAAAAACAGCTATATACCCAGACCTGGGACTTGGAATGTGTTAAGGGCCCTATTACTTGGCTTTACTATTAGTTGATTAATCATCACAGCTGCTGTTTATATTTATTTTGTGGATGTTTTTACTGTTTTAATATCTTTAAATTGTTTTATAATTTTAGAATTCTAAGCCAAGTGGCTCAGAGTCACTTGGTTGAGTTGGGCAAGTATAGAAATTGAACAAACAAATCTACCATAGCTAAGTGAGCAATATTATTCTGGGAGTGCTGGCAGTTAAGAATGCCTCCTTTCCCCCAACAGTTCTTGATCCCACAGAATTGGGATAGAAGAATTGGTGGTTAAGAGCAGCTGCCCAAACATGCTTTTCTTGCCATTTCTCCTAGCTGCCTGAGATCTGTTGCCAGATCTGGCAGAGTTGGCACAAACTGTTGGAGAATGGTTGATTAACTCATTCAGTGAGTCCAGATTTTCCTACTATAAGGCAAATGGTCCTGAAGATCAGTAGGCAAAGATTGGGGCAGGGACATATGCACAGCAGCCTCTGGCTGTCACACCAATGTTATCTTGATAAAAGATAAAACAGGTAGATGACAGGGCACAGCTTCTGCCAAAAGAAGCTGAAAATCTAAGTATATTGTATATACCATAGATTTAAAATATAATTTAAAACTGGAACAGGAAAATATGTGTTCAGGTGCCTTCTCTGTAGGTTAGAATGTATTAATGATTACTTAATCACTTGTCATCCTCCAAGTACGGTTACTGAAGTTTCTCTGATCTGCAGTTAACAGGCTATGGGAATGACAAATTTGATGTAGTTTGATGGTTCTGGTTTATAAACCAGGAGAGACTGAGTTCTAAGCCTCCCTTGGACTTAAAAATTAGTGACTTGGAAGTAGTCAGTTCAGTCTACCTCACAGAGTTGTTGTGGGGAAACAGATGTATTAGATATACTTGCTGCCTTGAGTTATAGATAAAAAGACAAAACAAAAATATAATAAGTCCTTAGAAGACAAATCTGGTGTGGCAGATTGTGTTGGTTTATTCTCCCAGTCGAGGCAGTGCTGAGTCTGGGCAGCATTTTATGTTTCCACCAGATAAGGCAGTCATGGTAGGAGAATGGGAAAGACTGATCTAGTGCTGTATTCTCCTTTGTAGATAGCCTAGCATAGAATGAACTCAGTTGCTCTAGGTTAAACTCCTGGCTGTCTCCATCTGCTCTCTTTCTGAGCAGCAGAATTCTGTTGGATCAGCACCTTAAGGGCAGCAGGATAATTGGCTCTATTTTTTTGTTTCTTTATTAGATTTTTATCCTGACTATTACTTTTTAGGTAACTCAGTAGCAATAACAGACATATATCACTTCACAGAGTCAGCATATTGCCCCCAACAATCTGGGTTCTCATTTTACTGACCTCAGAAGGATGGAAGGCTGAGTCAATCTTGAGTTGGTGAGAACTGAACTGCCAAACTGCAGCTGACAGTCAGCAGAAGTAGCCTGTAGTACTGCATTCTAACCACTGTGCCACCACCACTCAAGATGGTGAACAATATGCTACTCCCTCCTCTGATTTTCCCTACCACAACAAACCTGTGAGGTGGATTGTGTTGAGAGAGAGTGGTCCAAAGTCACCCAGCGGGACTAGTTTCTAGGCTAGCACCTTAACCACTACACCAAACTCTCTCTCTAATCCTCTGGGAATAAGGATCCTGGATGCAGAAAGCAAAGAAAAGAATATAAGCAAAGCATGTTGCCCGTAGAGGTCCCTTCATCACCTGCTGTCATTGTACCACATTAAACATTAAAATTTGATGACTTGCAAAGGACTATGGGAGCATCACTGAAAAGTCTGGTGAGTGTAGCTTTATGTCTCAATTAGTACACTTTTCCTTTATAATCAGTGTTTGCTCAATTTTCCTCACTGTGTTGGCATGTAGTACTACTATATCATCATATAGCAAAAACACCTTCAAAGGTAAAATAAGACTATAAAGTTAGAATAACTGGATATGAAAAGAAACAATATAATAAAAATAAAATGAGAAGCTTCTTTGCTTACAGAGTATACAACACTGCAGCCTAAAACTCTTTTATTTAGTGTCTCAGGTGGCATTTGGCTTTGCCTGTGTACTTCATCTGTGATATTCTGATAACCAGTAGAATGTGTTTCTAACCACATATAGATCACCATGGCATAGCTGGAACCAGATAGTAAGACTATTACTTTGAGTTTAATGTTCATTATGCAATGTCAAGGTATACAATTAATTCACGGTAAAACAATAAGTAAACATTTTCAAACTAAAAAGAGCTATGCATTTGTAATTCCTTTGGTTGTTTCTTTTTGTAGAGAAAAAAACATCTAAGATGGCTTCAGTCTCCACTTCACATTCATCTTCCAAGCTAACTGTAGCATCACAAGTCCCATTTGCAGATCTCTGTTCAACATTAGAACGAATACAGAAGTGCAAATCTCGATCAGATAAAACAAAATATTTCAAGGATTTTCTAGATTCCTGGAGGAAATTTCATGATGCTCTTCATAAAAATGAGAAGGATGTGATAGATTCTTTTTATCCTGCAATGAGGCTTATTCTTCCACAGTTGGAAAGACAGAGGATGGCTTATGGAATTAAAGAAACAGTGCTTGCTAAGCTCTATATTGAATTGCTAAATTTACCCAAAGATGGAAAAGATGCTTTAAAACTTTTAAATTTTCGAACACCCACTGGATCACAAGGAAATGTTGGAGACTTTGCTATGATTGCCTACTTCGTTTTAAAAACAAGATGCATCAACAAAGGTCAACTGACCATACAACAAGTAAATGATCTTCTAGATTCTGTTTCTAATAATAATGCTGCCAAAAGGAAGGATCTAGTTAAGAAGAGCCTTCTTCAGTTAATAACTCAGAGCTCAGCACTAGAACAGAAGTGGTTGATCAGGATGATCATAAAGGATTTGAAGCTTGGTGTCAGCCAGCAAACCTTATTTTCTATTTTCCATCCTGATGCTGCAGAATTGCACAGTGTCACAACAGATTTGGAAAAGGTTTGTAGGCAGCTGCATAATCCTTTGGTGTCACTTAGCGATGCTTCTATTACATTATTTTCTGCCTTTAAACCAATGCTTGCTTCTATTGCCAATGTGTGCCAAATTGAGAAACAAATGAATAATCAGACTTTTTACATAGAGACGAAATTAGATGGTGAACGAATACAGATGCACAAAGATGGAGATGTTTACAAATACTTTTCCAGAAATGGATATGATTATACTCAGCAGTTTGGTGCGTCTCCCCTCGAAGGTTCATTGACTCCTTTCATTCATCAGGCTTTTAATAATATTCAAAACTGCATTCTGGATGGTGAAATGATGGCCTATAATCCTACCACCCAGACTTTTATGCAGAAAGGAAGCAAGTTTGACATCAAAAGAATGGTGGATGATTCTGAATTACAAACATGCTTCTGTGTATTTGATGTTCTTATGGTCAATGACCAAAAGTTCGGTCATGAGATGCTGAGCAAAAGATACAATATATTAAATACAATTTTTACACCAATACCTGGTCGAGTACAGGTTGTTTCTAGAATTCAAGCAAACACACGGAAAGAAGTAGTAGATGCCCTAAATGAAGCCATTGATAACAGAGAAGAAGGAATTGTAATAAAAGACCCCATATCAATTTACAAGCCAGATAAGCGTGGGGAAGGATGGCTGAAGATCAAGCCAGAATATGTCAGTGGATTGATGGATGAACTGGACCTTTTAATTATTGGAGGCTACTGGGGTAAAGGTCTTCGTGGTGGCATGATATCTCATTTTTTATGTGCGGTTGCTGAGACTCCTTTGCCTGGTGAAAAACCATCTAAATTCCATTCCATTTGTCGTGTTGGTTCCGGTTGCACTATGAAAGAACTGTATGATCTTGGCTTGAAATTAGCCACATATTGGAAAAAATATGATAGGAAGGTTCCACCTTGTAATATCTTATGTGGTGTGGAGAAGCCTCAAGTCTATATTGATCCTTGTAATTCAGTGATTGTTCAGATTAAAGCTGCAGAGATTGTGAGTAGTGATATGTATAAAACAGAATGCACATTACGTTTTCCACGCATTGAAAGAATGAGGGAAGATAAAGAATGGTATGAATGTATGACTCTTGACCTTCTAGAACAACTCAGAAGTAAAGCTGCTGGGAAGCTTGCAACAAAGCACCTTGATGTAGTTGAGGATGAACCACAAGAAAAGAAGCGTAAAACTCCGGCAAAAATTAAAAAAGCAATTGGTTTAATGGATCATTTTAAAGCACCCGATCTTTCTAAAATAAACAAAGTTTCTAATATTTTTGAAGATTTTGAGTTTTGTATTATGACTGGGACACAAAATTATTCGAAGTATGCCCTGGAAAGCAAAATAGCAGAATATGGTGGCAGCATAGTTCAAAATCCTGGGCCGGATACTTACTGTGTTGTGGCAGGTACTGAGAATGTTAGAGTGAAAAATATTATTTCTTCCAACAATTATGATGTTGTGAGAGCAGAATGGCTTTTACAGTGTTTCCATGATGGAAAGTTTGTGCCGTGGCAGCCTGCTTTTATGATTCACATGTCTCCTGAAACAAAGCAACATTTTGCTTGTGAATATGATACTTATGGTGATAGTTTCACAGCTGATACTGATCCACTAGAGTTGAAGGCAGTGTTCTCAAGAATCAATACCTCTGAAGAGATTTCTCAGGATGTGATTGCTGACATAGAAGCCCGTTATTCTTGGGAAAGTTCTCTAAGTATGTTCAGGCAACAAACCATTTACCTGAGTCTATTTGATGAAATGAGCAATTCAAGGGACAGAATAAATCAAACCAGATGTTTAACCGTAGCGTTGATACTTCGCTTTCATGGAGCAAAAGTAGTGTCACAACTTGAGGAAGGTGTATCCCATGTAATCAGTGGAGATTATTCTGATTTGAAGAAAATAAAAGCCATCAGAAGGGCATTTAAGAAAAAGTTTAAAATTGTGTCTGAGCAATGGATAAAGGATTCTGTAAAAGCTGGAGAATTACAAAATGAAAACTTGTACATAATGTAAGATTTTAATTTGTAAGAAAAGTCTTATTAGGATTGTGCAAAGCGTTTGAAGAAGGTGATTTGCAGTAACAGGAGTGAAGTACATCTCTTTCAAAAACAACCATGCTTTCTGCAAGATGATATGACTTCTTCCAAAGTTGTTTTCAGGGCACACTCTGACCTGGCAGAATGGGCTTTTTGAATGTGTTGCACAATTCTATCCTTTTAATATTCCAACTCTTTTGATGGTATCTGAATGAAAGAAAAGGATGCTCAGGAAAACAGGGTGATGATTATTTCTCAGTTTTATGTTTTTATCTGTTTTACCTAGCTTTTAATATATTTATAGGAAAACCTGTATTATTCAATTATATCTATTAAAATGTACAGATCCTAAATAATTTTTATTATTTGCAGCCAACAGGGATATATGTTGAAATTTCCAGTACTGAATGTGATTTGAGAGGTAGTTTAATTGTTTTTAAAATGCCATCTATCTAAATCTGTGTTTCATTCATGTTTAATTTATTGTTGTAATGATGAATTTTTAAATGGATATGTATCCTCAGAATTCAAAACATCTATAATCTTAAATGCAACATAGGAGTGCTTTCCCCAGCAAAGAGGCGTTTAGTTTTACAAACATAATTAAAGTTTTAGCAAAAGAGAATCCAGGGATGTATTTTCTGAAACTTGAAAGGACTGCTTTTCAATAGTGTAGCAAGAATAGTTTGTAGCAAGAATAGTTTGTTTTGCACAAGTTTTCTTTTTCCATCATTCTATAATAAATATTTAATATAATTAAATAATATATATATTTTAAAACCTGATTCTGTTTTGAAATAAGTAATTAGTTGAGAATATTTAATTTTATGTATATATTCAAGGTTATGTTGATGACTCTGCAGTCATACCTTATAATAAAACACATTATTACAAGGTATTACTAGGATTAAACATGCTTGGGATAAACAGATGTCCTCATCTGACAAAAATTTCAAAAAAAAAATCAAAATAAATAAACTAGTTTATTTTTAATTAAGCAAAGGCTTTTCCAAAGGCTTTTCCAAAGAAGACAGAAGCCTGCAGGGGCAGGATAGATCTGGCATCTCTGGAGACCTCCATTCTCTGTGCAAAAAGGTTTTTCCAAAGAGCACAGAAGCATGTATAAGAGCACAACATCTAAAGAAAACAGTTTCACCAGCATCTGAGAAGATGGTCACTTTTTTACCACCTGGCCTTGAGCTCTGTTGATCTTCAAAAGGTAAGGCCTGAATATTGGGGAAGTATGAGATATTTCAGAGGGTGTAGGGAAGCCTTGAATGGCTGGAAGTAGGTGGTCTTGTTCCTGCACTAAGCCCCCATGGTCTTCCTCATCCCTGAGGTACCTCATTCACACTTAACCACCCTGTGCATTCAATTAATGAATGCATTGTGGAAGGAGGGATGGAGCTCCTTCATTCAACATGATTCAGTTAATGTTATGACCATAATGGGCAGACGCTATTGCAGTCATAACTTGAGGACTACTGGTTAGTTGTGTTTCTCAAGAGGTAGTGAATGTGGGCAATGTATGTGTAAGTGCAAGAGACGGTAGAACATGGTAGTTTGATGGTTGTAGAAAATGAGTTAATAGGAATTATTGAAGGCAGTAAAGAAACAAACTTCAATACTAAGGATAAAGAAACCCGACACTGTTTTAAAAAAAGACATAGTAAGAAAGAGAAAAGT
>JANHFM010002237.1:62058-74469 GCA_032468115.1 Grayia smithii
GGCTTACAATTTCAAGCACAACTCAATGTGCTTAGCAAATTCCTTCATTCCTTGTATATGCCTGCTTTATTTGGGGGCTTTCCGCCTCCCCAGCGGCATTTTTACAAAGTCATCTTATGCCCCCAACAATCTGGGTCCTCAGTTTACTTACCTCGAAAGGATAGCATTTTTAATAAAATGTTTTCAAGTTTCTTACATTGATTTTTCTTTAGGCAACAATTGTTATTGTTATGGTTATCTGCATAGTCAGCCAGATGTTCAGACTAAATTTGACATTTTTGACCAGTTATCAAGTCCTTCCCAAGGACCTGGGGTAGACAGATGTGGATGTTTGATGGTGTTACAGATATTCATCACAGGATGTAAGCTGCCTTTTGCAATCAACTGATGGGGATTTTGTCACCAGTGGTGTTCAAAAGGTGTTACACATATTTTGGGATTGCATCCAAGGCGCTTATTTATCACTGTTGTTACTACCTTTGCTTTCTTTTGCCACAGTTGTTCAATTTCTATTTGGAGGTCTTTGTATTTTGTTATCTTCTCCAGTCCTTTCTCTTCCATTATTATATTGTTATTATGGCTGACTCACAGCAGTGAAAGAAATTATAATAAAATCAATTAAAATACAGATAAATGATGGCAAGAATGTTGAAGCAAGGCATCTCACTCTCCCTTGCCAAAGGCCTGGGTAAAATACATATTTGAAGCTCTTCCTTTTATTATTTCCTTGATGCCTGTTTTTAAAATCAGTTTAAGAATAGCTTATAGACCCTGAATGGGAAACCTATTGATTGGTTACACTTGATTCACAAATGACAGCAGGGAGTGCTTTTCATAGCTTCTGGTGTGCTAGCTGTGTTTTTCCTTGATCTAGTCAGATTTGTTTATACTTATCCACCCCTTAGCAACATCCTATTCTGATGATTACAATACTGTGTAGAACTGTCCTTCGGGGAAAAAAACTCATAAAGATGAATTTACTACAAAGTGTTGTAATTCAGAGTGTTAACTGCGTCTGGGTAAATGGATCATATGATGCCTGAAAGAAGTCCTACTGAAAGTTCTGTATAGGTTGCCAATTGTTTACCAAGAACAATTCAAGGTATTACGTTTAAGGCTCTGAATGCTTAAGGCCTGAGTATCTTATGGATGATCTCTCTGCTTACAAACCCATAAGGTTCTTAAGATTAGCAGCAGAAACCGTTTTGAATATACCCCTGCTGTCAAAGGCCATGTTTTGGTAAGCTGGCCAAGACCTTCTCCTGCATAATTCCTGGACTATGGTAAACGTTTTCTTGGAAATTGTAGGTGGGATCTCCATTCTCCCAGTATGTAGGAAATCTTTTAACACCTATCTTTTTCACCAGATTTATGTTTATGGAGATTCTCAGTGATCCAAGTCATGGTTGTCCCAAAGATGCTTTTTCAAGTAGCAATTGGACTTTCTGGTTTTTCTTTGAAAACGTTTTGCTCCTCATCAAAGAAGTTTCTTCAGAAAAACAAAGTCCAGTTGCCTCTTGAAAAAGCACTTTTGGGACACCAGATTTATGCTTGAATTTATTTATTTATATATTTATTTATATCCTGCCTTCTTTCTGTACAACTTGAGGCAGCATACATAGTGCTCTTTCCTATTTTCCCCACACCAGTAACTCTGTGTGGTAGGTTGGGCTGAGAGATAGTGACTGGCTCAAGGTCATCCAGCCAATTTCCATGCCTAAGGATTAGAATTCACTCTCCTCCTGCATCAAACTGGCTTTATTTATTAGACAATTTGAGTATTTATGTTAAATTTAATCTGTGTGTTTATTTATGAATCATGTTCACAAAGTATAAAGATATGATATAAATTATACTTGGCTGCAGACGTGTCTTGGAGATGCAGTGTTGTTAATGGGTGTCTACAACTGCCAGTTTTGCAGTTTGATTGAGAGTCCAACTCTATCATTCCCAACTATCTACCTTCCAGTTTTGTTCAGCTGTCATGATTCTCAGTCAAGTATGATATGTATTCCCTTGAAAATACAGGCCAATTCTATTGTTCACCATGTTTTAGGATTGCTGACAAGTTAGCAGTGATCGCTGTAATGTAATTTTGTTTTTTTTCCTCCTTGGATAAGAAGCTGATTTTCTTCCAGATAGTTTGCAACAAAGTTCAGATCTAGAATTTGATTCGTAGGCAGCATATAAATAAATAAAATAATAAATATATCACAAAATGAGATCTTGGATCTGTGGCAGAATTAGATGAGCATTTTTTCCTTTGTGGGAATTGTTGTCTCACTTGCCTCCCACCCCTTAAATCTAGATTATCTACAGGCAATTTAATATACAAACCCAATCCTAATCTTTCTAATCGGTTTTAGTGAGTTTTACAACTCTTGTAAAAAGATTTCCTATCTTGATTTTCCCTTTTGATTTAATCAAAGTGCACTGAACTGTTATCTCTCTATCTCCATGTGTCTGGGCTCAAGTGAACCATTACATTCTTTCACCCATGCGCACACATGCGTGTGTGTGTGTGCACACAGGTTTACATTATAGCTTACAAGGTTGCATCTATGTGGAAAACAGTATGGCTGCAAAACAATGCTGTTTGCACCATAGCTTACAATAAATATTAGTGTGCAGGAAGAATGGTGGAATCCTAGATTCAGGGTGCATTTTTGCCATCGAGGCCAATCTATTGCTAAGTGAAAGAATCTAAATTAAATAATCCCTGACAAATGGTCCCTAGTCTTCACTAGAATGGAATGGGACAAGTCACCAGAGCCGACTCACCGCAGTTGACTTGTCCCGTCCATCTTGCCACAGCCAACTCACTATGGGACAATTCAATGTGGGATAATTCAAGAGAGGGACAAATTGCAACTCGCCCCAGCCTCGAGAACTTCTAACTTGAGAAGGTTCAAACGTAAAGCAAAACAAAGCCTGCTGCAATTCAGTTGTCCCTCTCTTGAGTTAACCCACATTGAATTGTCCCGTGGCAAGTTGTCCCATAGCGAATTGGCTGTGGTGAGTTGACCTAGACCAGTGATGGCTAACCTTTTCTGGACCAAGTGCCGAAAGCGCATGTGTGCATGTGTGCCCCTGAACCCCCAGAATGCAATGTATGTGCAGCCCATGCGCATGCAGCCAATGCATGCACCAGTGCCCCCACATGCCCCCACCCTAGTGCATGCACATGCGTGCCCCCACACACGTTCTCATGCGCATGTGGCTCCCTGCACACACCCTGCCCCCGCAGGTACACACAAAGCCCCCCCCGCACACGCCCTGCGCATTCGTGGCAGAGACCCGATGACTAGCTGGCTAGCGAGAGGCACATGACATGTGTGGCAGAACTGTACTGGGGCAATGGCTCGCATGTCCACAGAGAGGGCGCTGCGTGCCACATGTGCCATAGGTTTGCCATCACGGGCCTAGACTTTCACTACAAAACAGCCAATGAAAGAGAATCCACCATCCCTTTTCCTGATCCCTCTCACACATGCACATGTCACAGGTAAGGTAAAGGCTTTTATCTGAGGCTTTCCAAGCCCCCTATAGTCTTCCCCAGAAATCTCCATGCCAATAACCACACAACCTCCCAGGAGTTCACAGTTCAGTCCAGGAACAAACCCAACATGAATCCACAGGACAAGACAAGTTCACAAAGCAGAGGCAAGGCTAGGGCATTTTGTGAGGCAGAAACAAATCCATGAGGCACAGGCAAAATCTGTGAAATCCAGAGGTCAAGGCATGAACCATGGTCCAAGGTATACAGTCGGGAAAGAAGATTCATGGCAAGAGGCACAGAGGTTGAAGAATGCAAGGCAAGAAAACAGACGTCTTGCTCCCAGTGTTGTTTCACTCCATTTGCTGAAGTATATAGCCGCTGCCCAGTGAAGTCCATCAAAAGGGGTGATGCTGCTGCCTTACCAGTACCTGTCATGGCCCTATAAGATCCCAATTTGGAGGAGGACTGGTAGTTAGAACGGGGCAATCTTGACAGGTATGGCACATCTCCCCTGCAAACTCTGGATAGTCCAGGGGCTGAACTTGATGCTGTCCCAGGCCCCTCCGTCATTGGGGGAAGTGGTCAACCAGATAGGGAGCTGCCTGCCTTAAAGGATTGGCTGCAGACGGGCAGTGGCGATGAGAAACAACAGATCTCTGTCAAGGAGCAGCTGCTCTTGTACTGCTAGTTTTGCTTTTTTGTAACATTCAAATTGGAATCTGCTGCTCTTTAACTTAAATGTTACTAATCAACATCCTTTACCCTGAAATGATGGAAAACAGACCTTGACCTTGTTCTGTGTGATATTCTTTCAAATATTTGAACAGTACTGTCATGGCCACCCAAATCTCCTCAAGGCCAAACATTTCTAGGTCCTTTGATCCTTCTTGATTTTTGAATTGTCAGACTCTGCAAAAATTACTCAGACATGTTAAAAAAGAATCATTATTACTGACTAGAATGAAGTTGCTTAGATAGCTTCGAATGAGAGCATGATCCATTTTTTTTACTCACCGTCTTTCTGTTTTTTCTTACAACTTTTTAGACCTTGCTTTGCAGTTTTTGAACTTGGTACTGAGTTGGCAGTTGGTAATTAGCATTCTTTAGTTCCCACACCAGCTTCAATTTGTTCATTTTTGATTAAAGGGCCAAGAGCCACCAAATCAATGTGCTATCTGACAATGATGGAGGAACCTTTCCTGAAGCAACAGAGCATTGTTTTGAAGGAAGCATCTGTGATGGGCAAAGGCAAGAATAGTTAAAGATGTTGGGTGACATACAAACTGGATGGATGGGTGGAGTTTTAAAAGGTTGCAGAGAATAAAGAAGATGACTTTGACCTGTTGCCAAGACAACAAAAGGTAAACATTTTTTAAGTGCAGAATGTCCAGATAACATCTGGAAACAGCTTAGTCACCTCCCTAATTCACAGAATTACAAGAAGGAGGAGAAAGCACTGCACAACAAAATCAGACTCCAAATGTTCTATTATAGTAATCAGTTCCAATAAAAATACTTGTAGACATCCTGCGGAGTTGATTTCTTGGTGTGGTCTACCTAATAGGGCTCACAAACCTAAGCTAGGGTGTCAACACAGTTGTTATAAGCAAACACTGCACAGATACAAATCCAGCCTTGAAGTTAACACAGAAATTTTAAAAAAGTTCTCATGGCATTTTTTTGCTTTCAATCAACTATGTATGATGGGTTGAGGACAGGTGCAGCCTAACATCTAGCAATTGAAATAGGGCATCAGAAAGCTGACACTGGCCCACTGTTGAGTGGAGGTGACACCAATACTTCTCACTTTAAATCACTTTAAAAGATCTCATTTGGCTTCTCTGAATATGTAACCTGAATATTGGATTTAATCAATACCTGGGAACCATAATTATAGTTCTTTCTCCGCATTTAATGATCCCTGGATCTGGATTAGTTTTGTATTATTGATCGCCTTTTCATCAGATACATCAGAGCCTGAATTCACCAGCAGATCAAGCAGACTGCATCTCAGGAAGGTATGGCATATATTGTAGGAGGTCCAGGAGAGTGGCTGCTAGGATGAAGCCTCCCTTTAGTTTGGATTCGTTCCTATCTGACATTGTTAGGGGGAATTTTTGTTCTGACTTGGCTGGTTTAGAGGCAAATGTAGAGGAACCCGTTATCCAGTTCCTGGATTGTGACTTGGGACAATGTGACCATTAGAATATAACCGCACTGATTTCCAGAGAGAAGCTCTCCCTCCCCATTCCCACACCAGAATCTGAAGATGTCACCAAGTTGGGAAGGGAGGGGAGCATGAAATATTAACCTAGGTGAGAGCCAGGTTTGGACTTTTGTGTCTCCTGTGGTTTGGGTGAAAATGAGTTGAGAGAGGCACAGATAATTGCGATAGAGGATCAGCTGTCTATGGTGTGCGGTATGGAAGATGACTTTGTTTTGATGAGTAATTAAATCTTGTCCGAAGTTACCTAGTTGAAGATTTCCTGTGTTTGATGGTTTAAGGAGTTTCCTGGATGGGAAGGAGGTGCAGGCTGGGAGGGAGAAAGGAACTTCATGAAAAGAGGTTGTGACTGTAGGAAATTAGGAGGATGACCACTTCAGCATTCCTGATCTTGAAAGCCAAATATTGAGGTACTCATGCAAACCTATAGAGGAGTAAGAAAGTTCTTCATCAAACATACTGTAAGAGAACATTCTGTTGGATGAATAGTCTGT
Source organism: Grayia smithii (assembly GCA_032468115.1). Lineage (NCBI taxonomy): Eukaryota > Metazoa > Chordata > Lepidosauria > Squamata > Grayiidae > Grayia > Grayia smithii. The sequence goes on from JANHFM010002237.1 coordinate 68,276, forward strand.
CTTTTATTTACTATTGTCTTTGGCAAGCTGAACTATGCATTAGTATTGAACCATTCAACCCTCTAGGGTGCCACTTAGGTCTAATATATTTATCTTATGAAGTGGCTTATAGTTGTTTTCATGTATACCTTTTAGACCAATCAGCAAAAGAACACTAAATATTTAATAATAAAAACATTGATGTACTGTAAAAAAAGCAGTATAAAATATTAGTAGCTCAAAACAACAAATCAAGTTAACTTGTTGAAAGCCTATAAAATCAAAAGGTCTTTGAAGTTCTTGGTGCTGTCTGAGTTTGGTTGTTTGCTTGCAGACATTTCATCATCCCACTCGGTGGCATCATCAATGCTAGTGGGTGTGCGGTTTGTTCCCTGTTTATATATAATATCTTGGCTTGCCAGTGTTGGTGAGTGTATGATTTTCTCCTTGTTTTTTCCTTGATTAGGATATTGTTTTCTGTTTGATTGTTTATTTGGTGTTAATCCCTTTTTATTTGGCTGTTAGCTGTTGGAGAGGATATGTTCTCCTCTTTTGATTTCTCCCTTAGCCTGTGTATCCTTAGCATTTTAGACTGGTGTGTAAATATGGCATATCTCTATGTGTCTTTGCCTAGCCCTGCATAGACAACAAAGTGTCAGCTAATCCTCCCTCTGGTAGAACATCCCATAAGGCTCTTTCTATACATGAAAGTGTTCTTTCTATGTGGCTATTCTCAGAACAGAGGCAGGAATGCTTCTCAAAATGCTGTACATATACAGAGACTTCTATTGGGGATTTAGGTCCAAAGCAGTCTAACACTAACATTTTGAAATGTGCTACTAAATAGATAGCCAATATAGCCAGGTTTAATCACAGGCCAGCTTTCTGGCTAATACTGAAGATTCAGCTCAGTGTGGGTAAATATGGCGTGCATATATATTGAACAAGTAAGGACTGCAGTGGCTGAAACAGCATTTTTTCCATTTGGTGGTAGGCGTGTCATTTCTCAAGGAAGGCTGATGCACTGTTTCCTTCTTTGTTCTCCCCCCCCCCCCCAATCAATAGGAAATTGATCCACTGTTTCTTGAAGTTTGCCCTCAAGATTTTGGGCCTTGGCTCCATGGGATTATAAAGAAGTCTACATTGGGGCTATGATCTATGAATAACCAAGCTCTCCATTAGTATAGGCTGCATGCTGTTAAAGCTATTTAAACTTCCAGAAACAAAGGTATACCTAGGAACATAGTAAACTATAAATTTATTATTCTGAATGGGTGGGCAACATAGTCTATAGCGGGGGTGTCAAACTGGCAGCTCGCTGGCCAGATGCGGCACGTGCAGACCACGCCTACCCCAGCTCCGCAAAGGGAAAAAAAATATCATGAAACGTCACGTGATGGCAACGTGTTGTTGCGAGTTTGACACCCAAGGTCTGTAGATTTTATATAACCCCTGGTTTCTTTTTTATGTCATCAGAGCACCTAGAAATTGGCAAACCACTAAGCACTAAATGAGATTCGTTGCTGAGATTTTTCAGTAGGCAACATTGTGAAATATGGTAGATATTTAGGCTTAAGAAACACATAACAACAAGCTATTTTCATCCTTAAAAGAAAAAAACCTCACCTTCCAGAATCTTTGCTCCCATCAGTCATGTGACAAACCTTTTTTCACCAGACACTACAGCCAGCACTCCCAAATAGGAATAAAGTTTTGAACAGTTGTCTTCAAGAGGATATAGGATGACCGTAGTTATATTCCTTTCTTTTTCTTTTACAGGTGACTAAAGCCCAACAGATATCTTGGTTTCAGTAAAGGCTTTTTTTTTCAGACTGAAACAGAATTCACCATCCATAAAAAAAATTCTGTTCTCCAGAAGAAGTGGTCAAAAGAATAAAATAGGTTTACAATGTTTTATTTTTAAGTTCTTTCAGGACTACAGTATTTGATTGTGTTTTAAATGGTTCTTGTTGAGAGAAAAAGTGCTGAAAATGGGGGATCAGCAGACGTATAAAACAAACCACATAGTTAACAATAGCGAAAATGTATATTACCAGCAGCAGCAGCATTTGAGTCCTCTGGCATCTGCAAACCACAGCTATGGAACTTCAGCCATGCATACGTCTCCAGAGTCTCCCCTCTCTCCCTCATTCCCTCATGATGCCAGGGAAAACATATCTTTGAATGTTGGGCCCAAAGGTCTTGGGCTAATGGATTCTCCCAGGCAAGCAGACTGGGTCCATTTGGCATCTGGAAACCACCTCCCAGTAAGAAACAGTCAGAATGTCATGTGGAACCCAATGGCTCAAAGTGAACCGGTTGATGGCTTTGACCATCTCTGTTCCCAAAGCAATGACCTCAGATCACAAAAAATTACCAGTGGAGTTTTGCATAAATTAGACTCTTTTGCCCAGGTGTTTGCTAGTCAAAACTTGAGAATCCAAGTGAACAATGTGTCTCAGCACATTCAGTCGCAGCCTCCAGTGATGGAGAATGCTGGCGATAGTGCACTTCGACAATTGCTGTCTCAGAAACCTGCTGTGGAACAACTTGTGCCGAGATACCAGCAGATGCCACAGCAAGTCCATCCCGGATTTGGAAGTTCACAGCAAAAGCAACAGATGCAGTTAATGCAACACCAGTCCTCTCTTTATTATGACAACCAGCAACACGTTGCCCACATCCCAATGCACTCTGCCATGCACCAGGGACAGGCCCACTTGCAGCAAATGCATTCTCAACATTTGCTGCCATCACAGCTACAGCAAGATCAGTACTATCTGCAGCAGCAGCAACCCCATCAAGGACAGCACAGGCTCATGGTACATGATATGCCGCCTCAGCAGCAGCAACAGAGGCAGTGCCCCATGCAAACAGCTCAGTATTATCCAATACAGCCTATGATGCAACAATTACAACAGCAGCAGCAGCAGCAGCAGCAGCAGATACAAACACAACTTCCTCTCTATCACAGGGATACTAACCAGAAGCCTCTGCATGAACCTCAGCAATACTCCCAAGATCGAGGTAATTCCATGCAGCTTATACAGCTGGGAGCAGTCCCTCCGTATTTCTATCAAGATCAGCAGCAGTCCTTCAAACATTTGTATCCACAAAGTGTTCTGCAGCAGCAACAGCCACCTGGTGATGCCAGTCAGCCCGATCATTACCAGAATGATGGTAATACTCAGGCATTGATGGATGAGCACCTAGGACTCCCTATGGCAGAGGGGACTGAAGATCCAGCACCACAGGGCCTGAATTCTGTGGACAGCACAATCTCCCAACAATCTCTTAGACCTTCAACAAGTGTTCAGATGAATAACAAAAGACCTCAGCAGTTGTCTCCCACTGCAGCATGGCCACAGGTATGTAGGACTTTATATCTTACCGATACTTTCTGATAACTAAGTTTAGAAACAAGCTGTATCGTCTTATAACATAGAGAAGGCATGCATGATTGTTTGTAAACTGTATACTTGGATTTCATTAATATGCTGGGACAACACCCCAGAAAAGTAAGTGGAGCCAGAACAAAAGCTTCATTCAGTATCACTCCCATTGAAATTAAATGTAAAACTATGAAAAAATTAATACTTTCCCTTTTGTTGCATTAAAAATGATAATTCAGTAGCAGATTTTAGAAGGCTTTGGGATAGGTGCCTTCACATCTAGGGTTTCAGTCTTTGCATCTTATCAACAATAGTTGTCCAGTGAAATAGAAGAAGCCTTTTATGGTATTGAAATTTATGTTCTTTGAAACCATGGAGACAAACAGATGCTTCTATTGGCAGAACCATTTTGTGAATCCCTAATATTTAGCATTTATTCCAACTATCCATCTATGATGAGCCAATGAAACTAGGTTAGATGCTTCTAGATATGATTAAAGAGTGTTTGCTGGTGGGAATCTGTATAAATGTAGAGATTCCATTAGAAATTTTAAAATGACTCTGTTCATTGGGCATTCTTAGAGGCCTACGTCCTATGAAGTCTGTTAGATAAGGCCTCGCCATCCATTTGGCTAAGAAGCACAATAACAGGAGACCTTTTTGTTTCTTCTCCTAGAGTTCAGTATTGCTTCCTGTTCAGATCTGAACTATGCAGGGTACCAGAGTGATACCTTTAATGCCTTCCCCAATCTTCCTAATATTTTAGACCAGGTTTTTTCAAACTCTGTTTTGATGGGGTTCCATGAAAGGACATTTAAAAAAAGGAACTCATTCACTTGATTGTAACCAATTTCCTATCACTAGAGCTTTGCCTCTTGATCAAGATATGCATGTGTACATTTGAAGGGTACCTAGACTAGGAAAAGTGGTAGAAACCAGGGGTGGGTTCTACCTACCTTTACTACCGGTTCTCTTCGTGCATGTGCGCGCGCACGATTTGTGTGCGCGTGCTGGCTTCGCTCGCGCACGCACCTAAAGCACGCCAACGTGCATGCGCAGAAACTCAATTTTCAGAAAAAAAACTTTAAAAAGTGCTTTGCGCATGCGCACAATGCTATTTTCGCATTTTTCGGAACAAAAAAGTAAGTTTGGGCGCGCAGGTGGGCCTGGGTCCAGGATGCGGAGAACCGGTTGGGTGACGTCACAGCGTCACCGCTACCTATTTGCACGAACTGGACTGAACCGGTAGCAACCCACCACTAGTAGAGACTATAATTAAACAACTTACTGGTTTACTTAAATTTCTCCTATCTTTTTTAATAGCAGATCCAGTTACTCGATGGCAGACTTCCATCAGTTTCTCCTGAGCAGAGGTACAGTTGTGATTAATTATTGATGTATTCTAAAAATCCAAAATAGTGGCCTAAAAATCCAAAATAGTGTACAATAATCAACTATCTTGTAAGCAATCTTTTAGACTGCTAAATAATTTTGGTGGCCTTTATATCAATCTGTGGTAGAAGACCATATGACAGTGATGGAACCTTAGTTGTTAAGAATACTTAACTTATGTGAGGCGTGTGAGTTAGGTTTGTTCCATATCTAATCATTTAACTGTTCTAGGTCAAAGCCTATTTGGCAAGCTTTCACAGGAGCCATCTGAAGATGATAAGTGATTTTAGATTAAGGAGGGAAATTCCATTTATCTCCAGTCATCTTAGTTGTGATCATTTGTCCTCCCCTTTCTATTCTGAAGCTATGCCTTCAGCTTTTTCCTTCAACTGTAGGAACTGTATCATGAATAAGTGTGACAAACTTTGAGGGGCCTCAGGCAGGATCATCTGTGGAATTACAAGAGGTCTTCTGATGATGCTGTAGCACCACTGGAAATGGTGACCCAATTTAAGTCAGGCTATAGTTTCGTTTTCGTTGAATGTTTTTTGAAAGTAGAACTGAAGGCATCTTTTTATATCCCAAACTTTAAAAACCCTCCCATTATATCAAAATTGCACCAAATCATACAGAAAAATTCAGTAGTACAGTTTAGACTATTTGAGAGAAGTGGTTTATTTTCTAGGAGCCTCTTTTTCCCATAGTTATTGGGAGGGGGGATGGGCAGGGGTGTGTTTCACTTACCTTTACCACTGGTTCGCCCCGCCCATGCGCTTTCCCTGCATGTGCCCAGCCTCGAAAATGTGCCTAAATAGCATGACTTGGAGCCAGGGAGAGTGAACGGGCCCACCCATAATTGCCGCTACAGGTTCGCCTGAACCAGTGTGACCAGCTAAATACCATCTCTGGGAATGGGGGTCAACACTGTCCTGAAATTCAGCAGCAACATGCTCAGTATCAAGATGTTGTAAGTAGAATTTGTATTTGGGCCACAGGAACTCTTATGTTTAGTTTATACCTGTACATTTTTCGGATCTTACATAATTTTTCTTTTAGAATTGCTAACACAAGGGTTTGGTTTCAGATATTTACCTTATGCTATGGGTGTTGATGCCACCAAAGAAACTTTTGTGGACAAACTACTTCAATGGATTGTGTTTTGTGATGCACTTCTATCTGTCATAGCCAGGAAAGATAATTAAAGAGAAAACTCCCAAGTTGTACCTATGCAGATGCACAACCTATTTGTGTTGCTCATGTATTAAAAAACCATATAGGAAAAAGCTTACCATAAAACATTATGCACCATCAGTTAGTGTGAAATTTAATGGAGTCATTGCATAGAGCAGTGTTTCTCAACCTTGGTCGCTGGAAGATGTGTGGACTTCAACTCCCAGAATTCCCTAGCCAGCAGAGCTGGCTGGGGAATTC
>JANHFM010002237.1:91422-104858 GCA_032468115.1 Grayia smithii
CGGGTTTTCTCCCGCATACAATTGGAAGTATCCGGGCAATGTTTTGACGAAACCTCATCCGTCATCTTCAAGCTGGTGTCTTCAGCTTCGCATCTTCAGCTTCATTCTTCTTCTCCCAGAAGAGTGAAGCTGAAGACACCAGCCTGAAGATGACGGATGAGATTTCGTCAAAACGTTGCCCGGATACTTCCAATTTTATGCAGGAGAAAACCCGAATGACCAAAGACACACACACACATACACACACATATAGATTTTCATGGGTATAGGTATGCAAGTCGTATTTGGGTTTTTTCCCGTGTCAGTTTGAGAGTATCTTGGCGACATTTTGACGAGGTCCTCATCGTGTGTGTGTACTTTATACATGTAATTTATATATGTAATTTATACAGATTCCCTTTTCCCTCCCTCCCTTTTCATATTGCATTAGGATATTTTTCAAAATCAAAAGTCGCAATGCTCATATGAAGACCCACCGTCAGCAGGAAGAACAACAGAGGCAGAAAGCCCAGAAGGCTGCTGTTGCAGCCGAAATGGCAGCCACAATTGCAAGGACTGCTGGATCACCAGGGCACAGCTTGATCCCCCTGGATCATTTAGACTTGATAAAGCAAGTCGAACAGGGAGACGACCTTGGCAGCGATGTTGTACAAGAACTGGGAGAAGTAATTGACAGTGCTGAAGTGATAAACCCCAGCCTCTTACTGGATGAAGAAGAATCAGAGTTGCTTCAGGATGATGTTGAGCTGTAGACAAAATGAGCCACGTCTGTAACTACAGATACCAGTTGAAATCAGTTTCCTCCAGTAAAAAGACTATATTTCTTACTTCCCTTTTATTTTAATCTGTTTCTAAAGCTGGATTCTTTTAAATCCAGAACTGGCTGAACACATCTGTCTTGTGATGTTTTTTCTTTTTTTTTTCTTTTCTTTCTTTTTTAAAAGTGGAGCGGAATTATTTTCTAAAGGAATCTTGTGTAATATATTGGAATCAAATATTCTGAAAGGTCCATGTATCTTAAAACTTTCAAAAGAAACATCATATTCTTTCAATTCCTCAGGAGACTTTCACCTCTGTTAATTGTGGCTTCAAAAAAGCCTGCAATAGGACCTGATGGCAAAAACAAGTCAATGATACCTGCATCTTCTATCCAAGATGGACATGGAATAAGTTGTTAGTATCTGGCGATTTTGGACTAGGGAAACCTAATATGGTTCTTCTGCTTGGGCCTATAATCAAGATAATTAAATTCAACTATTTTCTCTCACACCAAAGGTTTGACACCAAATGAAAATTCTGAGGAGGTCTTGATTGTCTTTCCTAACAAGGTTTAAATGGATGTTCTGTTTGCTTGGGCATAGGCAGACTGATAACAAATATATCCTGTTCTGCTTTACCTGGATCTGGAAGGAAGAAACAACCATGAAACCAGAAGGAATGATTAAATCAGAGGTGTCAAACTCGGTCCTGCTGCAAGCTGTGTCAGGATTTTGTTTGCCCTTGAGGGGCCGGGGTGGGCGTGGGTTGGTTGTTGCAGCCAACTGGGTGGGTGTAGCCAGGACAGTAGGAGCCGGTCCCTTGCTGTCTCCGTGATGGCTTGCAGACCAACTCACCGGCCTGTTGTGGGCCGGATCTGGCCCGTGGGCTGCGTGTTTGACACCTCTGAACTAGATCATTCCTCCAAGCAAAAGTTTTTATCACCAAATCTAATATGTATACAATTGTTTCTTTTCAAGAGTTCCCATAGTCATAATCCATACCTCAAAGCTTCCAATTTAGGAGATTCAGAAGGAACAGTGAGGTCAGTGAATGTAGGTATTCTGGGAGATTATAAATAAGACCTTTGAATTTACAGTGACAGAATGGCTGAAGCAAACTAGCCACCTTTTCATATAAGATTCCTGGATTGCATATAAATTAATGATTGATGAAAAGAATGATTTTGCACTTTGTCTCTGATCATAAATTTTATGCGGCTACTGTGTCTCAGTGGCTGCAGAATGCACATATGCAGTTCTACGCAAACCTTGGTACAGTTCCATTCACTTTTGTAAACTGAATTATATATCATCATGAAAGTGCGTACAGAACCTAGTTGGAGCCATGCAGATTTTGGTCATTGCCGAAAGTTTAAAATTGCCAAGTGTATAATTCGTTGATGAGGTTAGTTAAATGTATTGAACATTGCACTTTTTATGCCTGCCAAAATTGTCTTTATAGACTCACAGGTTTGAAACTAAAAATAAGCCCAATAATATTACACAAGTTTGAGAGACCAACATTATGTTTATATGTTAAGCTTCTCATTTTAATTATACAACTAAAATACAGAGCCATAATTAATGTTTTCACAGTTTTCACTTTGATATCTATTTTGAAATTCAGATTTCTTTCCATTTTGTTTTTATGTTGCTATTTTAGCAATATATGAGACTGCAAATTTTAAGTACAAATTTAATCTCACCCAGTACAGTAATTGTGGTTGTTTCTTCCCTTTCCTGATTTTGTTACATTAATTTTTAATATACACAGAGTAGTGTTTTATGATAATCTTGTGCTAAACCAATAATGATCAAAATCTTCCCCCTCTCTTCCTCTCGTATTGTGTTTGAGAATGATTACATGGATCAGTTTGGTCAGATTTGGAATATCCTAGCTAAGCAATTCTTTCAACATCAGGAGTGGGTTCCGTTTTTAATATAATTCTCTAGCATAATTTATCAGTAAACAAAGAGCTCAGTTATGTGACAGCAGAAAATTATTCTGTTTGCAGTCATGGATATTTTCATGAGAGTATTTGTACTCTGTATTTTAGTATTTGATAATTTAATAGTCTTAAAGATATTTTTTGTGAAAGTCAATTTTATATGGCCAAATCCTAAAGTTCCTACTCTCCAAAGCTTTGCTAGCCATGGCCATCAATGATAATTGTTCTGGATGTGATAATTACTATGTTCAAATCAGTTCTGTGCCCAATTATAGATTATACGCACCACATGAAAAGTAGCCAAGTTGAAAATTATCAGTAATACCAAAAGTTTCCTTTCACTAGTCAGTAGGCTCTAAAGTGCAAGCTATCCATTGGGTTTCTTCTTCTGATGTGTATTAATTCTTTAACAAAGAAATTGAAGAGAATTGATTAATATGCTTCATTACGCAGTCAGGTAGATATTTATATTGGATTTGTTTGTTTTTTTAACCTATCAAGGGCTTCCCAAGGACCTGGGATTGGCAGATGTGGATGGTTGATGGTGATAAAGATATTGTTGCAGGATGCAATCTATCCTGAGTTAAAGCTAAAGTTAAAGTTAAATCACCAATGGTGATTTTGTCAATGGTGTTCAAGTGGTGTTTTGGGACCCAATAGGCACCCAAAGAGCCTATTGCTAGTGGAACTATTTTTGCTTTCCTTTGTCACAGTCATTCTGTTTCTATCTGCAGGTCTTTGTATCTTAGCATCTTCTCCAGTTTTTCTCTTCTATTCTGTTGTCTCTGTGTATTGTGTATTGTTGTATTGACTTTTTTCATCTGTCTTATAGACCAGAATTCCCCAACCTTTCTGGCTTTGCAGACTGGCAAGGAGAGAAAGGGATGATTCCCCATGCGCACAGACAGCAAAAGTACCACTCATATAGCTTTGTTTGTACTTGCAGCGTACACATGTGCTCACTTAAATGGAGCATGTGTGCATGTGCTTGTTTGCTGCTCACGCAAGTGGGGATGTGTGTGCATGCTCACTCATTTCCATGGCCCATTTGCAAATAGTTCACAGCCTGCTAGTGGGCTACAGCCCAGAGGTTGGGGATCCATCCCAGTTGTTATGTCTGGGGTGTGGCAGGTTTGAAACTAAAAATAAACCCAATAACATTACCCAAGTTTGAGAGACCTATATTGTGTTTATGTTCTAAGATTCTCATTTTAATTATATGACCAAAATACAAAACCACAATTAACATTTCAATAGTTTTCACTTCGATAATATTGAAATTTAGATTTCTTTCTGTTTGTTCATTTGTTTGTTTGTTTGAATTCTAAAGTCCCAAAGCTTCTTCATTTTCTATTATTTTCTCTCTTTTATGGTGCCATCAGTTCTTGCTTGCAGGCAATTTGCTTGCAGGTATTTTTTGCAGATCATCCAATGCACCATTGTTGCTACTTTGTCATAAGGTTGTTTGTCTTCTTGCAGCAGCTAACCATGTGATCCACTGTTTCTTTGCAGAAGCAGGATTTGCTACCTGTTACTGTCTTCTCAACTTTGGCTTTGTATGCATTTGTTCTTGAGGTTTGGTCTTGTGCAGCTAGAATTAGCTTCTAGGTCTCTTTCTTCAACTTTCCTACTCTTAACCATTGACAGATCTTATTATTATTTGCTTTGTCTGCTATTTTTTAAATATTATTATCAAATTTACTTGCCACCCATCTTGCAGTTCAAGGCAACTCTGAGTGGCAGTAAGATAAAATATACAAATACCTGACAATTATAAATATAAAAGCAGATTAAAATTACAAACATTAAAACAAATTGAAAAACATGAGTTTGGAGAGAAGAGGTGGGTTTGCCTTTCCTGTTGATGCATCAACCATCTTCAGGACCTCATGCCAGCTGGCATAGTCAGGTTTTAAGGCTTTCCCTAAAGGCTTAAAGAGAAGGGGTGGATCTTATCTCCTATGGCAAGATGTTCCAAAGAGCAGAGGCCATAGCAAAAAAGGCTCTTCTGGATCCCACCAGCTGAAATTCATTGGCTGATGGGATCTGCCATTGACTCAGCATGAGTGGGGTAAACCAATCCCCCAAAATGGTTCTGCCCATTTTTTTTGCACTTTGATAAAAGTGCAAAGCTCACAATAGAAAATTCCAAGCTGATCTGTATTATTTTCATATAAAAATATAGGGCAGATTTTTTTTTAACCTTCATTAAGAAGCCAGTCATTACCTTCATTTAGCATCAGGCCATTATTCATCTAAATAACATTAGGTTTTAGGGTTCCTCAAACTATATCCATCAGATGAGGTCAGATTGGGTGTCAAAATTTTCACCCAGTGTAAAAATTATAGTCCAGCATACTTGGAGGCTCTTTCAGGATATTATAAATTTCTAAGTTTCCTTAGAATAAGTCTCTAATATAAAATTGTTCCTGATTATGTCTTTAGATTTATAATCACAGCACTAGTGCCATTGGATTGTATTCTTACAATGTACTGGAAGGTATTGGTAAAATTGATGGTATTGCAATTGATCATTGGACTAATTCATGATGAACCTGATAATGCATGGTTTCATTTTAAATTATGTAAAGCAATTACTCTGTCCTCTATCCAGTCTACTCTGGATATACAGAGATATTATAAAATATACATTATAACCTAATAGAATCACAAAAGAATCCTTGAAAGAATATTGGTACTTCTATAAAAATGTTGTTGTTGAAATATGCTTCAATATTTTGCCAGAAAATCTGTGTGTGTGGAGGTTCTATTTACTGAAGTTTTGTGTTTATCAGAGTTATTTCAGTAACAAATTAGTTAAAAAGGGCACATAACCTAAGAAAAAAGAAAAATATATTTTAATGGAGAAATCTTATTTTCAGAAGTATTTAACTGCTGATTGTTACAAAAAAGTTGTAAATTTCTGAGGTATAGTGTAGTGTAAAAATACTTGGTTTAAAACATTTAGCATCATTTTTATTTTGTTTTATAATAAAATGTTTGCCTGTTACGGCTTAATTACACCTGAGTTGCATGTGATTTGATTTCAGGATGTAATTGGGTCAGGTTTGCACTAAATGCTTAGTTTCATAATATATTACATGGGAGGGGGCAATTTTCTTTTTGTCTGATGAGGTAGAATGAGGCATGCATTATACCTGGTACATAATTAAAAGCAAGTACTGTGTATAGATTATACAGCTTTTTTTTTGACAGGCAATTGTAAAATCAAAGGGATTCTGTAAGAGTTTGCAGGGAGAAACAGTATTTTATACTTTTGATAAGATATACTTTGTTTAAAAAAATGTTCATGTGATGGGAAAAAAAATCTTTTAAATAAATGAATCAGCATTTTATTTTTTGGTTTCCTATTTTCAAACTGCGGAATAGTGAAATTAAAGGTACTTTTCTGAACCTGAACAGGATCAAATTTTGATACAAATAGGGGCAGACTACGCCAATCCACCCACCCAAAAGAGTGTTTGAAGTTGGCTAGAAAAAGAAAAATTCCCTATTGCATCCTAAGGGAAGAGACAATAGGGCAGAAACTCAGAAATTAGATTGGTTGTACAAGAAATACTGTACACCAATCTAAGCGCTCTTCCCTCCAGTCATGTGATTCAAATTCCAACACACACATACACAGCGAAGTATGGCCATTGTTGGTAAAGCAAGCAAAAAGTATTCCAGAACCTATTTGTTACACCTTGCTCTTTGCCTTTCACCAACAGAACTCACAGTTGGGCTTTATTTCCTATGGCTTCTTGGAGAACCAAAGCTATAGTGTACAGCAAGAGGCTTTATAAGAAGAATTTGATTCAAGGCCCCCATAATTTGCTTATTCCAGACTTAAAACCACACCCAAATGACCCAGCTGATCTTCAGAGAAAATCCCAAGCTCCCCCCAAATTTAGGCACTTGGGGTGATCAAGTCTAAAGGCCCTACTTTCCCAGGGCAGGGAAAGTAGCACCAGCAAGACAGAAATCAGCCTTTCCTGTAGTAATGTCTTTCACCTCCACATTTTAACTGTTCAAACAAAATGTGTAACCTTAACTGTGTTGTGCTTTCAATGTTGCGTCAAGTTAAGTGTGGCCATGAACTCCTTAGCTACTTCTGATTTCAGGTCCCTTGGGAGGAAGTTGAAGTACCCAAGCACTAACAGCCTTGGGATTTCACTAGTAAGATAGGATTGGAGTGCAGTGGTTTGGACAGAGATGAGGCTGCATAGGGAGGGCAGTGCAGCAGCTCAATGGTTCCTTTGAACCCAGCTTCAGCCAAAAGGGTCTCACATCCAATCGTTTCTGAAGCAGAGCCCCTAAAAGCCACCGAGGTCTCCCAGAAGACAACAACCACCTGCAGTCATGAAGCCCAAATAAACGCATATCCTCTCCCCTTTGGCCCACTAGGGTTTCAGTATACACAAGAAGTCATAAAGAGAATATAGAATAACAGAGTTGGAAGAGACCCTGGAGGTCTTCTAGTGCAACCTCTCTTTAGGCAGGAAACACCACTTCAGATAAAGTCAGCTGTCTCATTCATTAATAGATCATGTGTTATGTGTGGATCAGGTTTATTACAAGCCAATCTTGTGTTCAGAAGCAGCAGCAGCAGGAGGAGGAACCTAGGGCTATCCACCATCCAAGGACAGCACGGCAGGATAGTTGTCAGTCAACAATCCCATCTTTTTTTAATTCAGCCCACCCAGATTGCTGCTGTAACTTCACCTGCCAATTGCACCCTCAATGTATATCCTCAGTTCCTGCCCTCTTCTCTCTGCATCCCAGTTCCATCTACCCTCAAACTTCAAAGGCCAAGGAACCCAAACATTCTTTCACAAACACCCCTCATAAAACACCTTACCACTTGCTTTCAGTTGTCGATAGATCCATATGGGATTATGTAACAGTTTTGGCCTAGTGCAATCCATTCTGTGCACCTCAAAAAGCCATGTGTATTGGGAATGGGATATATACCTAGGTAATATACATAGTGCTTAATAAGGGAGCTTGTTAATTGAAAGAGTAAAATTAAGGATCAAAAGTATTTTTAATGAATTAAAACGTAAAGGAGGTCCTCATGATTATGTGAATAAGAAACCTATGCTACGTGACTTGGTACAGCCGAGTTTCTCAAACCTTGCAGCCTTAAGAGGTGTGGATTTCAATTCCCAGAATGCTGGCAGGGGAACTCTAGAGCATAAATTCACACATCTCAAAGTTGTTTAAGTGTGAAAAACACTGAACGTTTGACGTGTTTTTCTAAAGTTACTGGAAAGGTTCCATAAACGCAGCTGGCGGCTTTCTGCTCCACCTTCTTCCGGTGTCGCGTGCTCGAACTCCTGGTGGGCGCCCGTCTCGTACACAGAAAGACAGTTGATCAAATTTTGTGATCTGCTTTGGATCCTCGCGTGCACATGATTAAAACCGATCGCTTGCACAAAACACTTGGTCGCGTCCCGTAATTGAACGAAGTAGAGTTGAATCCAAGCGTTACCGGCTGAACTCAAGCGGCGAGAGGGAGAGCGAGGCAAGCAAGGCCGTAGAAGCCTTCCCAGCTTAGCCAGTTTTCTTTTTTTTTTCTTCCCCACGCTGCAACCTGAATGTTAAGCTTTGGGTTCAGAACTGGGCGGAAATGCAAGGGCGGCCCTGTAAAGCAGCGTTCAACAATCCTGATAGAAACGTGTCGTCAATCACGGTCGATTACGGGATAATTCAGCCCTTTCGTTAAAATGTCGGGATCTAAACCTTGACTAGGAGGCTACAAGGTGATTTTCACAGTGCGGATGTTGACACGCGGGAGCTCCGCCAATCTCATTCTACACACGTTGTGCACTGACAATAAAGATTTGAATTGAATTGAATTCGGCTGCTTCGCCATTATCAAGCGCGATCGGAAACGGCAGGCAGCCTCGTCCTTGCTCCAGAATCCGGGCGTTGAGACGTGTAACCTCATGAGCTGCCTTCCCATGGCGTAGACCGTATTTGATCTCTGCGTGTGGCAAAATGGGGGTCCCACTGTCCCCTTTCCTTTTAGCATCCCCTTCTCGGACAGATTCGTGGGAATAGACTCCAGGATTGTCATCCAACCTTGAGTAGCGCTGCCCCGCTGTCTATATGGTTCCCTATGTCTATCATTAAGTGTTGTACCTTATCCTTCATGACAAATGTATCTTTTCTTTTATGTACACCGAGAGAGGATGTACCAAGACAAATACCTTGTGTGTCCAATCACACTTGGCCAATATTCTATTCTATACTATTCTCTTCTATAGGCGGCAGTCGCTCAACCTGGTCACCGTGTGGTGCGTCTCTCAAGCCTCGCCCCATTCCAGGCAGGTTTGTGTTGAGACAGTCCCTGCAGTGCAGGTTTATTTCTCCTGGAAGCATTTGCAATAAATAAACAAAGAATAGTCCCCCACGCGCTTTGGGAAGTACAGTAACTGGCGCTCTTTGCGTCAATGGATCATCTTTTTTACACGCGTCTTTTCATGGAAAGGATGAGCTCCTAAACGACTTAGAAAAAAACCTTTCTGGCCGACCAGGAGGATTTATCGCCCCCTACTTTCACTTTTATAAGTCCTGCGGTCCGAAACCGACGCTCTAGCGCAAAACGCCGCTCAGGCTGTCTGAGTAGACAGGGAAACTCCATGGTTTCTTGGCAAGAGGAAGTTGCGGAAGGGGCGGGCAAGATGGCGGCGCGAGCGGCGCTGACCCTTTTAAGCCGGCTATGGCAGGTAATGTTGGCGTTTGAGGGGTTTCCGGGGATGGGAGCAAATTTATATACCAGCTTTTGCCGGCTACGCGGTTTGTATTTATCTTAATCGACCGGCTGGGATGGTTAGTTGTAAGTTCGGTGCATCTGAACCGGCACCTGGCTGGGAAAGAGTGGTCGGGTAGTTGCCCTTGCTTCTTCACAAAAAGCAGAGAACGCCAAATTAAGTGTTTTCATTGCAAACAAGCAATTGTAATGTGCTGGCACTTAAATATCTTTAAATAATACCTCTTTGGTGCTGTTTATGGGGCAAATTTAGCCTAATCGAACTCAGATTGGTTGTAAAGGCACATTAGCAAAGGACTGTTATAAGTCAAAATGGTGCAGTTGTTACACTGCTAGATTAGCATCAGAGATACATCCAAGATTTTAGTTTACTCTCAGACAAGGAAGTTGACTGGGTGACTTGGGCTTGTCTCTCTATTTCACGCCAGTTCACACTCAGGGTGATGGCTGTGGGAAAAAGTGGGGGAAGAGGTGCAGTGTGCATCACCTTGAACTCCCATAAATCTGACAATAATAATGAAGGGGCTCATGGATTTGAATCTTTAATTGAAATGTTTCAACCTTTTGTTGGCAATTACTGCAGAATTTTGAACTTGCCAACCTTTAGATTGATTTTAAGCATGGCTTATATTTATTTGAATTGGACTGGATTGGATCGCAAAATAGTTTAAAGGAATCTAGGGACTATTCTTTCAGTGGTCCATAGATTCCTTTAGACAATTTTGCAATCCAATTTAACAAAATCAAACTGAGCATTGCTATATGTTTTTATAAAATATGTACACATGCATAATTACTGCTCTCTTATCTTTTTACCAGCAAGTTCAATGTGGTTTTTCATAAGTCCTGAGTGACTTTTTTTTAAAGATCTGTTTATTGACTTTAGGCTGACTTTTTTAAAAAAAAGATCTGTTTATTGAAAATTTATGCTTATGCTTTTCAAAGCTATATAATAACACACCACATATCAAGAGATCACTTCTGTAAATTACTACTTAAAGACTGACTTCTATATGAATAGAACTACCAGTATAAACTCTAAAACCATTGTTGTGTGTGAAGTAATAACAATGTTTCATCTCCCAATAAAAAAATTGTTACTGTAGAAAGCACTAAGCACACATGGATGCCAAATTATGTATTCCTGAAAAAGCAAATCTTTTGGTCTGAATAGATGGTGAGAGACCCATTGGATCTCAAGATGCAAGACTTCAGACTTGTTTAGTTATTCATCTATTCATCACATTTTTGCACCACCCATCTCAGTTAAACTCTTGTTGAAGTAGTGTTGACCACGAACAAAATATATTAAAGATTCTATAATCAAGTGAAGAGACAATTTGTAGATATGTATTGGCTTTAATATCAATAATCTAATCTTGTTTCCCTTTTCCCTTTTTGCCTTTTGTAGTTTGAAATCAAATTCTGGAAAACTACCCTCTTTCCCCCAAATAAGACAGCCCCTGATAATAAGCCCAATTGGGCTTTTGAGTGCATGCCAACAAGGCCAAGCACTTATTTCAGGGTACAAAAAATATAAGACAGGGTCTTATTTTCGGGGAAACATGGTACCAATGACAAAGTACACTTAATATAATATTAACTATGTACTTTTTATTTTTTTAGGGGCCAGAAAAATTTCTTATAGCAGGCAAAGTTCCATTAAAGCAACATAACTTTCTTAAGTAAGTTTGCCACATTGAGTTAATGTTATATCAAAGCTGTGATTCAGTTTTTATGACCAATGACAGTCTCAAAATAACTCAAACTGATTTCCCTTTTACTTTTCAGAAATAATCACTTGATCTGGATTCAATCTTCAAGGGCCAACAATAATACTCAAGAGCCCGCAAAGAATCCGTTGGTATGTGTGATAATTTTCAGTGTATACTTTTTCAGCAACTAAGAAAAGGTTTGGAAGAAAAAAAAATAAACTATGATCTGAGTTATATTTGTATGAACTGAAAAAAGTGGAAGAATAACAATTACTTAATTTTAACATGTATTGGATAATTTATACTTAAACCATAATAACTGTATTCAGGATGCCACCTTTAGAATGCTGATTATTTTTCTTTGCTTCCAAACTAGGTATCTGTTTCTGATGAGCCAGATATATTATATAAAAGACTGGCTATTTTAGTTAAGGGGCATGATAGATCTGTGTTGGACAGTTATGAATATTTCATGGTGCTAGCTGCAAAAGAACTTGGTCTCTCCATTGAAAAAATGTAAGTACTGTTGATCTTTATATTTACTCAGTCTTTCTAGAGTTTTATTCTCAAATAGACTAACTCACTGTATTATGTACTCCCAAATCTTATAGTTCCACTAATTGTCCAAAACAAAAATCAAACTGGAAGAGCACAATTGTAATGGACCATTTAGGCCATTACTCCATGTTCAGTTGGAGATTCCCAAATTAAAGAATACTGACATATGTTCTAGCATGTCCAGTTAAGGACAGCCTGCAACCTGTCAATATAATTGATTCCAGAATCAGCTTGGGGCAAACTGCTCCTATAAGTTATTTTTTATTTCATATTTAAATCCTGTTTCATTCCTTGTAGACTGTAGGCTGATAGAAGATCAAAGCAGTAACAATTTTTTTAAAGAATCAATAATAAGCATCATGCATGCCTATAAAAATAAACTAAACATAAAGTGAAATATGGATTGGAAAAAGTTTGGTCTGCTTGTGAACTCCCTTTAAATTCAGGCTATGTGATTCACTGGGGAAAGCTATTTGATAAAATGAGAGAGCCACTGACAAGGTCAGCTGTCTACCCATGTTTCATGAAATTTGCAATGAAAGTGGCTTCAAAACGGGTTTTTCAAGTTTGATGTTTGTTTGTTTAAATAGCTGCCTTTTGTATTAGTTATAATATCTGTGTCATCCCGAAGGGTAGCCTATTACAGTAATCCAACCAAATGATGATCAGGGCATGGGTTATCGTTACTAGGACATCTTGGTCTAAGTAGAGTTGGAGCTCAGTGAAATCTGCTTTGACTACATTTATCACCTGCTATATAGGTAGAAGCTGAAAGTCCAGGGGAACCCCCAAGTCACGAACCAACTGCTTTGGGATCAATGTGGTTCCATCAGGTGCAACTGCTGAGCCAGTGTTACTATGTTATCTAGATGTTTATGGACAACTAGCAATTTGACTTGGTGGGATTTAATCTCAGCTTATTTTCTTCCTATTCTGATCTTTCAGGTACCAATTTAGGGGTTTTATATTATCTCCAGCTTAGCCTAGAGTAGGAATGTTTAATTAGCAATAGCACTTAGATTTATACAGGTAGTCCTTGCCTTACAATTGTTCACTTAGTGACCATTCAAAGTTACATCACTGAAAAAAAGTGAGATGAGTATTTTTCACGCTTACAATCATTGCAGCATTTCCATGGTCATGTGATTTACATGCTTGACAATTGACACACATATATGACGTCTGCAGTGTCCCAGGGTCATGTGATCACCTTTTGCAACCTTCTGACAAGCCAAGTCAATGGGGAAACCAGATTCACTTAACAACTGTGTTACTTATTTAACAAGCGCAGCAAATCACTTAACAAATGTGGCAAGAAAAGTCATAAAATGGGGCAGAATTCACTTAGCAACATAAATTTGGGGCTCAATTGTGATCGTAAGTTGAGGACTACCTATATACTGCTTCATATTGTTTGACAGCACTCTCTGAGTGGTTTACAATGTTATATTGCCTCCAACAATCTGGGTCCTCATTTTATCAACCTTGGAAGAATGGAAGGCGGAGTCAACCTTGCGCTCATCAGGATTGAACCCCAGACTATGGGTATAATTAGTGTCATTTATATATTGATGACATTTCAACTCAAACCATGGCAATTTCATGTACCGTATATTCCGGCGTATAAGACGACTGGGCGTATAAGACGACCCCCAACTTTTCCAGTTAAAATAAAGAG
>JANHFM010002237.1:106439-116755 GCA_032468115.1 Grayia smithii
AGCTGTTTTGATTTGGAAATGGTGGGGTGGGGGGAGGAATACAATATTGTCAGCAGCTGAGGAGAGGCAGGGGATGGAAGAGCAGTTGTGTGTCTATAGGAGAATGCCGCACTGAGACAACAGCAGAAGCAAGAAGGGTGGGGGTGGGTAGGAAGATGGTGGGAAGATTGGGATATTGATAAGCTATACTAGGCTAGGAGCTGCAGGGGGAGGCAGTGTATATAAGTAGTCTTCTATTTATGACCATTGATGGTTCAAAATTACAGTGACTTTGTAAAAAGTGACTAGTGATCTATACTTGCGCTTACAAGTGTCATACCACCCCTGCCATCATATGATCAGAAATTCAAGTGCCTGATAACTGACTTGTATTTATAATCTGTTGCAGCATCCTGTGATCACATGATTGCAACCCTTTTTTTCCCCAATTTCGGGGGGAAATGTCCATTGGGGAAGCTGGATTCCCTTAACAATCATGGTAAATGTTGTAAAATGGGATCTGACTTGACTTACAATCACAATAACTTACGACAGAAATTCCAGTCCAAATTGTGATCATAAGTTGAGGAGTATCTATATCAATTTCTAGAACAGGATGATTTGCTTTGGATTTGGAAACAAAACATTCTCCTTGTTTATGTAATATAAAATTTGTTGAATTCTTAAGTTATAATATTAATCAGCTACTAAAGCAGACGTCTTTTGCTACCTTCTTCACACATTGTGTTGGGTTTAAAAAAAATACCTACAGAATTTAACTAGAGAATCTATGAACTATTCCAACATAAGCATGTAACTATATATTTCCCATTTTTTAGACCAAAATAGAGAAACTTCCTGATCATATTCAGAAACCTGTTTGGGATGTCCTGCCTGAAGTAGAAGAAACCACAATTACATCATAAAAACCTGGACTCTTTTTGTTTTAATTTCCGTATAGGTTAATTAGGAAATCAACATGAAATACCGTAGTTGTTTTATAAAATTTACACCGATTTTGAAAGAGACCCTGTATCAGGGTACTTACAAGGAATCTTATTACTTGACCAAAACAAGTATTTGAACTTTACAATGAAAACTTATTGGTTCAGAAGAAATTAAAGAAAAGAAAGTGGACATTTCATCTGCACCATAATTTGGCTGAAAATGATCGTGTCCCTGTATATTAATAAAACAAATGTTATGCCAAATATTTTTTCAACATTATTTTAAATGATCATTTGCTCCAGTTGTTTCCTATATAGATGCCTTGAGAAGAGAACCATCGAACTTTTAATATTCTATCACTTACTTTATAAACACCGAAATATTTTTACGTAATATTTTTGAAAACATTTAGAGCATTTTCAATAGGGAATTAATTGCAGGATTCACTTACACTGTTAGGAAACTGAGGATGGAAGTATTTGTATATATTTCACATGTTGAATCATTTAAGTTCTGCTGAAAGGAACAGCCATATATACTTTCTGTACCCATGATTGTATTCATTAAACCTCTATACTCAGCCATTAAAAGCCCAAACAAATCTGTGGTTTTATACAAATATTTAATTTGCTGCTTAATTTCCAGGTAAGTTACTCTAAATAATGTATGATTAACTATATTTTAAAGTTATTTTAAATGATATTAATCAAAAGGTAACATTGAAATTTAATTAAAAAAATGTACACCCATCTTTACACATACAAAAGTAGGAAGTAAATTTTGAAAGCAGAACATAAAGCACATTTAGAATAGCCATGATAGAAAGCTGATAGATTTCTCTGAAATCTAAATTCAAGCTAATAAGTAAATAAATAATCATAGTCTAGCATATAGTATCAGAATTTTCAGATAGCATATTTGAACCCATTTTTATTCTACTCTGGCATTATCCTTTGAGCCCTGGATTAGAAATGCTGTTAATGTCTTATTCCAGTACTTGGAAACTGTTGAAGTCTGGTGGGGACAGAACAGATTGACATTGAAGCCAAGCAAGATGGAGGTGCCACTTAGCCATCAAAGTTCTCTGTCAGTCTTAGTGCTGCCTCATAATATACCTTGGAGAGTCTTTCTGGACTCCCAGCTCTTGTTCAGAGCAGGAAGTAGAATCTGTGGCCAGGATGGCCTTTGTCAAGTTTTGGCTGGTGCACAAGTTATGACCTAACACCAAATGCAACATGATGTAGCAATTCATGGCTTTGTTATCACCCGATTAGGACAATGGTGATACACTTTGCGGGGATACCTTTAAGCACCATGCAGAAGTTACTATTGTTCCAGAATGCAAGAAGCCATGTGTTAACTGACATAAGTTGTTGAAGTGTATCTTGTACCTTGTACTGGCTTCCAATCAGCTGGTTTTGCTCCACAAAAGTATCTAGGTGCAAAATCATCCCAAGAAAATCAATTCATACTCCTTCACATCCAGGAATTAAAGGGGGAATGAAACTAGAAGCACTGTGACCTTTGGGAACATTCTTGACTATACCGTGTTTCCCTGAAAATAAGACCGTCTTATATTTTTTTGAACCCTGAAATAAGTGCTTGGCCTTATTTTCGGGGAGGTCTTATTATTTTGGGGCGCATGGAGCAAGATGGGGCTCCTCTTGCTATCTTACCTGATTTCCAGCTCTGCGTTTAAATATTTTCGGGGAGGGCTTATTTTCACGCATGCACTCAAAAGCCCAATTGGGCTTATTATCAGGAGATGTCTTGTTTGGGGAAACAGTAATACTGTAGTTCCCTAATCACATTTAGATAAAATTAGCTTTTTGTGTAGATTTTGTATAATTCAAAATTGCTCTTGATGTATGCTAATGTGTTTTATGATATATCAATTGTACTTTTTAATTAGATGCATATTAGATGGATATTTTTTCTATGTAGTCAATCTCCCAATAGTGATTTTAATTGCAGTAGGATATAAAAGCAGCTCAATAATCAACGTATGGAAAAATATCAGAAAAAGATACTCAGTTTAAAGGATCTATCAGCAAAATAATTCCCATTTTATAAGCTTTAAGCCATGGGCAGCAAACAAAAGAATAAAAATGACAGAAAACCAATCACACTATATTTGCCAAAGGAAACAATGCACTATCAGAAATATGCCAATAAGTGGGTGGAGAAAGCAAACTTCCTCTCCTACAGTTCAGCCTCCAAAATGGTGCTCAGTCTCGGAAAGGACATAAATTCCAGAAAGAGGGTGAGGCTTACCACCACAAACACTACCCTCTGCAGGACACTTGTCTTTCCTATCATTGGATTGCTATTTCCCTGGCACCTGGTGAATGCCACAAGGATCCTTAATTTTGTTTTAGAATGTAAAGGATCTTAATTGTCCTGCCTGTTCTGATGCCCGTCAGACCATTGGAATACAATTATAATTCAAAGGCACCTTTACTATTACAATGGTTAGAATTATGGAAATTACTGTTCAGCAACTTGCAAGACCTGGGGCTGCAAAACGTCCTATATACTATCTTTGAAGTCCACTTCTAGTTAACTTTCTTTTGTTTGTAATATACAGAATAACAGTTGGAAGGAACCTTAGAGGTCTTTAGTCCAACCCCCCTGCTCAAGCAGGAGACCCATACAAATGACACTGCAATTTCTTCTTAGAAACCTCCAGTGTTGGAAAACCCACAACTTCTGAAGGCAAACTGTTCCACTGATTGTTATAATTGTCAAGGAAATTCTAGGTTGGATCTCTCTTTGATAAGTTCCATCTGCTACTTATCTTGCCCACAGGTGCTTTGGAGAATAGGTTATTCCGGTCTTCTTGGTCACAGCTTCTCAAAATATTAGAAAACTACTACCATGTCACCACTAGTCCTTCTCTTCGTTAAACTTGACATAGCAGTTCCTGCAATCACCATATGTTTCAGCCATATTTTATATTGTCATATAAAATAGCACTCATAATAGCACACATAACATCATATAAGATAGCGCTCTGTTCCAAAAGTGCATGAGCTTCTAGATAGCTTCTTGGACAAGCTCATTCCTCACAAACATCTATAAATAATTAATATATTCTGCCCACACAGAACATCTATAGCTTCGTAATAAGATAGCCAGCATTCCCTGAAATATTCAGCTTTTTAGACTCAGAGCTCCGTTGGGTCGGAACAAATGTCCACTTACAACACAACCCTGTACATGCTTTTCCATATGTGGGCATATGCAATTCATATTACAGATTATTAAAAGGATCGAATAAAAGAGCGTTTTGAAAAGAAAACCCGATTCTTGTTGGAGAAAGACCCACGTGAAATTCCCCCCACTGTCATCGTCGTGGGAGGAGAGCCGGTATTTCTCAACCTTAACCACTTTAAAAACGTGTGGACTTCAACTCCCAGAATTCCCCAAGCAAGCCTGAGTTGTACGGCAACCAAATCTCGGGAGGAGTCTGTCGCAAGAGGACGTGACTCTGCTTGCCTGGGGCCGTAAAAGGCTCGAGAAAGGGAACCACGTGGGAGCCGGAGTAGGAAGTTTGCAGAGATGGGGAAGAGGAAAGCTCGCCAGCAGCGCCAGCAGCTGATCAGCCACTTAAGCAAGAAGCAAAAGAAGCATCTCAAGGATTTTGGGGAGGAGCACCCTTTTTACGATCGGTAAGACGGGTTCTAAAATCGCCGAGACCTCACGACGCCCATTGCATCATTTCCCCGAAGTCTTTATCTGTGCCCGTTGAGATACGTTCCCTTTCTTCACTCCGCATCCTCCACTGTCAAAGAAGCAGGCAGGGCTTGTGCGAGTTTCTTCCGAGTAGCAAGGCGTTAAGTACCTGTCCGGACCTCTCCTTCCCTGTTTTATTGTCGGTCTTCATTGCTTCTTTTTCTCTTGTATCTATATTCCTGCGACTCCTTGTCAACAGAAGTCTCTGCTAGTTGTGGACACAAGAATGACTTAGTTCAGGTAGGCATAAAATGCCAGCATATTGTGTAGGCTAAGGAGAACATAACTGTTACTGCACTCCAAAGAGACTTGGGCTCTTTATTTAATGTATTTGGTGTTTTTTTTAAAAAAAATAAACTGTATCCTTTTATTGTTGAATGATACTTGCAAGTATACTCTAAATAAAGTTTGTGATATTTATGGTGGGGAAAAATTGAGAACACTGCTCTATGAAATGATGGTCAAGATATCCTTAATTTCATAGACCACCCGCCCGCTGCACTCTGCTAATGAGGAGATACACCCCTCCTTCTCTGCTCCAAAACCAACTGCATTGGAAGTTGAATCTTATCTCTCTATCACCAGACTGCAGCAGGCTACTAAGAAACCATATAAACCTGGTTTCCCAAGGTCTCAGCTTGTGCTCTTGAAGGTAGTTCAGAAGGTTGGCAAGTAGTGATTCATCTTTGCAGAAGTCGATTGATCTAAAGGGAGAGGCTGTGGAAAATGTATGATCAAAGCATTGGTTCTTTGTTATAGGGTATTCATTCCACTATCATTTTGTTCAGGCATTTTGGGCATTTCTAACATTTCAAGAAAGTACTAGAAGCATTATGTTTGTCTTAATCCCAAGAGTTCTTGCCAGAAATCTATATATATAAAAGTGAAAACCACTCACTCCGTAATCACGAAATCTCCAGAACCATAAGTAAACCTACATGGCTTAAGACCAGGGTACTTTCAGGACCTCCTTCTGCCAATAACATCCTACCATCATCCTGTGCGTTCTCACAGAAAGAGCCTCCTCAGGGTGCCATCAGCCAGACAATGCCGGCTGGCGGCCCCCAGGGGGAAGGCGTTCTCTGTGGGTGCACCGACCCTCTGGAATGGGTTGCCCACTGAGCTCCGGACTGCCCCTGATCTCCGCTCCTTCCGCCGCGACCTACAGACATGGCTGTTTCAACAATCTGGCTGTTCTGATGAAGGGTCTTAATGTATTTTAATTGGTTAATTTGTTTTTAATAGATTTTTAAAATGATTTTTAAAAGTTTATTGTATATTTTTAAACTTTTGTGAGCCGCCCCGAGTCCTTCGGGAGAAGGGCACCATATAAATTAAATAAATAAATAAATAAATAAATAAATAAATAAATAAATAAATAAATAAATAAAGTCTACAAACTTGAAATTTGCCACATATTTTCCTCTTCGCTTCTAGGTGCTCACTAAGAAAGGATTTTTTGAAATGACCATCAGAGCATTAGTATTTCCTATATTATTATTAATAGGCTCTGATGCTAAGAAGTTCTATTCCCCCTCACCACCTGAAAAGTAATCTGTTCCAAATGCAAAATACAAGCAGAGGAGTTTCACTTTCAGTTTTACTTTCACAGCAGCAAGCAGGGGGATAGGGGAGGGAGGCTTCTGTGGGGCAAGCTTGAGGGAAGGGGGATAGGATAGGATAGGATAGGGTAGGATAGGTTTCTATGGGGCAAGGCTGAGGGAGAGAAGGGGATAGGATAGGGGAGGCTTCTGCGGGGCAAGACTGAGGGAGAGAAGGGGATAGGATAGGGGAGGCATCTGTGGGGCAAGGCTGAGGGAGAGAAGGGGATAGGATAGGGGAAGCTTCTGCGGAGCAAGGCTGAGGGAGAGAAGGGGATAGGATAGGAGTGGTTTCTGTGGGGCAAGGCTGAGGGAAAGAAGGGGAGTGGAGAGGCCGGGATGAGTTCTACTTACCTCCACTACCGGTTCTAAAGGTGCACGTGCTTCTGCATGCGCAGAAGCTTTTTTTCACTGAAAAACCTCAAAAAAAGCTTCCTACGCATGCGCGGAAGTGCACTGCGCGTGCGGATCAGTAAGTATGGGTGCGCGGGGGGGCAGGTCCAGGATGCGTAGAACCGGTTCGGTGACGTCACAGCGTCACCGCTACCTATTCACGCGAACCGGACCAAACCAGGAGCAACCCATCACTGGGAGAGGCCAATCTCCCAGTAACTACTCATTAAGTTTCAAGCTGTAAGTGTCGATTTATCAAGCCCTATCATATAGTTTTGTAGCAAACCACAGGTATCCAGCTAGTAAAACTTATAAATCTCACTGACACTGATGAAATAACCATTGAGGTGCAATGCCCAGGAACTGGGTTGTTTTAAGTATTGTACACTGCCCAGAGTCAAATTCATATTCTGTACAAATATGATAAATTGGATGGGGCAGCAAATGTTCTGGCCATTTGGGAGTCAGCAAGTTGCTGATCCTGACCATGTCTTCCTGAGACTCCTTTTCAGTGTGCCCTGAATTGTCTGCTTGAGGAGTTTTGTGTCACTTTCATACCAGAACATATGAAGCCAATTTCAGATTGATTCAGCAACAGCTAGAAATGAGCTAGTGGTAATATTGTGATAATAATGTCTTTCAAATGGTTAGTAGGTCATCTTTGTTCCATAGCAAGCAGCATGTGTGAATGAACCATATAGTGGAATTCCATAAGTGGACATCCCATATTTTGAAGGCCATTGTTGTTGTTCACTCAGAAGATAAAATCATATAATACAGCATTATGCATTTCAATGCTATTGATTCCTTAATTTACTAAAACATGCATTCTCTTTATTTCAGTTATTATGACCCATAATATTTTTAGGTTTATCAGATAATGAAATGGAAATACATTAAATTTATTTCTTTTCAGGGTTTCTGGGAAAGAAAAACCAACTCAGATTTGTGAACTGGTAGGAATATTGCTATCTTTTATCATGTTTCCCTGTTTTATTATATTACTATTGAATAACATTAATAAGAAACTAATAATGCATACTATTTGGCTAATTCTATAAGATTTTCAATTAATAAAGTAAAAGGTTCCCAGTGTTTTCTTTGCTTTTGTTGCCTTCATGCCAGATGGCAAAATCATCTTCTTCTTTTTCTTTTTGGCATTATAAATTGCGAATTCTTTTTGGTTTTGTATTTTTATTGTACTAATAATGCAGAAATTTCAAAGGGCATTTCCACTTTCCTCTCACCAATGTTTTCTATAATCAGAGCTATACATCCCGGGGTTCCAGGTTCACATGTATCTAAACGCTTTGAAGTTTATATTTTTTATCATTTTAAATTTTAACAATTTTTTAAAATTGTATTTTTAATGTCAGAGAAAATAACTTTGACTAAATGGAGAAAACTGTTCTTCGTGGCAGCAAAAAAGAGATGCTGAATTATTAACTATAGAGCTTTCCTATGACAATTTAAAAATAATAATTACAAATGGGTTTGCCTATTTTTGTCTGTCTTGGAGAACAGCTTCATTATTCTCATATTATCTGGGGATTCCAGGAATAAGCAATAGATCCTAGGACTCCTGAGAGTTGAACTTATGCGTGATGGTCTAGGATCAGAATTATCATGGTTAATCAAATTGGACCTGCAAATTCTTTGTACTCAAGAATGTTTTGAAATTGCTTGGAAAGGCCAGATGTTGCTTCCCAGCATCCTTCATAATTGGCTATCGGCAAGTATTGCTGCCGAAAGCTGAATTGCATCAACGTCTGGAACACTACAGGTTATCCCTCTCATAGGCTACTAATCCTGTGAAACTTGCATAGAATGTCTTGTGTTTATATTGTCTCGTGTATGTACTGGAATATTTTTCCATTTCCATTCTTAGAATGAAAATTCTGAGCAGTCCAGTTCAGAAAGTGATGTGGAAAGTGATTCAGAACAAATCCCAGTGTATCACAAACTACTGGCCACATTAAAAGCATCTGTCTGTTCAGACAATGAGGATGAAGGAGATGAATCAGAAGATAGTTCCCAAGAAGATACAGAAGTGGACGAGCTTGGGGATGAGAAAGAAATGGAGGATGATGGCCATGAAATAAAAGTGCCTCACCAAGAATCAGGTATTCTTGTTTGTTTGGTTTGGTTTGGTTATATGGTGGTTTCTAAGGGATTCCAAATGGATGCATAAGAACACTTTCTATTTTAACATATTTATTTCTCTAAAGGGGTTAACCATCCCAGAGGGGGCAGATCAATGTGTTCTAAGATAAAAATGAAATATTGGAAGAAACAGGAAAATTTTGGGTTTGTTTGCAGCTAATTATATGAAAATCCATGGAATAGGGAACAATGAAGTATCCTAGATTTCTATTGCTATTTTTTCCAAATAAATCAACTTTATTAAATCTGACAAAGGGCATTTTCCTTCATTTCAATAATTGGAGGCACTTATTTCCAAGAATTTCCAATAGGCAGGCAAGAATTGCCTTCTACCTATCAATACTCCAATTGGAGGGTTGAAAATTGAAATTAGTATTGCAAACATTGCAATATAGTGTGTATTTATACTTAAATTGCACTATTTTCAGTAAGGTTTGCTTTTTAATATTTGCCCCTATCACTAAAATAGTTTGAAAGGAAGAAACTGGGTATCTTATTTAGGAGGTATATGTAATAATAGGACTACGACATCTGTAGTACAAAAATACGGATGACTGTTAGTCGATAAAAAGAAGTTCTTAGTATTTGTTACTCCTGTCTAATAACCACGGGATAGCCCTATCTAATAATAAAACAAGATTCAATCCCTGTTTAGTTCTAGTTGTTAGGGCTTTAAAATCCATTAGATGGCAGCTAAGGCATACAGAAGTCTTTAACTCTTTCATCCCATGCAGTGATTAGTTAGACTTTTGCATCCCAAAAGCCTGGTACCCAAAGGTGCTTTTTCAAAGGCAATTGGACTTACTTTGTTTTTTCCAATTGCCTTTTGAAAAAGCACCTTTGGGACAATCATGACCTGGTTGGTTGAGAATTTCCGTAAACAGTCTTGACGACTTTATTTATTTATTTATTTTCTTTCTTTCTTTCTTTCTTTCTTTCTTTCTTTTTTGGTGAGTCTATACTATTCCAGCCAATTGGTGCTCATCTGCTGACCCCTAAGGAACATATTATTTCTCTTTCTTCTCTGTGTACATAATTTCTACTTGTTATAAGTCTATAGAGATTCTCAGTAATCCAGGTCATGGTTGTCCCAAAGGTGCTTTTTCAGGAGGCAACTCGACTTTCTTGGGTTTTTTTTTCTTTTGAAGACATTTCGCTTCTCACCCAGGAAGCTTCCTCAGTATAATTAACAATTTTAGCTACAGCACTATACAACCCCATTATTTGGTCATTCATAACCAAGTTATAAAATATTAGTTCTAGTATAAAGACTTGGTATAGCTTTGTAAAAACTCTGTCATTACTATCAGCCTAGTGCATTTTTAATAAGATGTCATTCTATGAAAGGATCTATACTCAAGACCTTTGTCAAAGGCCAAGGATACTGTGTTAGTTATATCATTCCCATCCACTTGCTTGCTTATTTATTTATTTATTTATTTATTTATTTATTTATTTATTTATTTATTTATTTATTTGATTTCTATGCCGCCCTTC